>LKNJ01002666.1:0-57250 GCA_002120245.1 Maccullochella peelii
CTGTAGCAACCAAGACTGAGACTGAATTCATTAATTGGCTATCTTTTTCCCTTTTTCAAGGGCGGTGCCCCGAGGTGAATTTAATGCTAATACCGCTACAATGAAATGTTAAAAGTTGTCGTCTGAGATGTTTGTCTCTTTGTCTCATAAGAAGGAGAAGACACTGTTCTCCTCCAAGTGGTTAACACGGCCAGTATCAGCTTTGGTGGACCTCATTCTGCAATACACCAATGCATTTGTGTCAGTTTACTGTTATATTGGGGTGAATAAATATTAGTGAGTTGCTTGGACCTCATGTCTTTATAAAAGCCACATTTTTAGTGATTTTTATGCAACTGTACTACAAGTTGGCTCAGATGTGCAGCCACAAAACCCAAATAAACACCGGAAAACATTTGCAATTTAGTTGAACCAAAGCAAATGGCGAAGGAAAAATCAATACAATATCTATTAGTCACATGCCACTCAACTGTGACTTTATATATTGATATTATTTTGGTATGTTTAACTCCTGTAATATCACCATGGTACGTTTAATACTTATAATAAGATACTTAACATTAAGATAGGTTTAATCTTGCTATTTATATATCAAGATATATGAAATACTGATATTACATAGAGCTTTTAGGACTCCTTTACTGTGAGTCTGGTGCAACTAAAACTACTTTTTATCCTGCACGTGATCTCAGGTCCGGTTTATGAGGGGACACGGCTACACGTCCAGCAACTCAATGGGCCATTACATAAGTCCAATCGATCCAAGCTCCAAAAATCATGAGTTATGTAATAACATTTAAAATATCTCCCCTCATATGTCCTCTTTTTGTCAGGTTCATCGGTCCATCATCTCTCTTCCTAAATACCCCCATAAACACACACACACACACACACAGACACTAACACACACGCAGAGACCCAGATTCAACACATACACTGGATGCTGCCGTTTATAGCAGCTTCCATTCATCATAGGAGCAGAGAACACGTCAATAGTCCAATGTTACTCTGCTGCTTTTATTATAAGATCAATACATACATACAGCATATCCTTGTGAGCACCTGATCAGTCCGGGCCAGTGACCAAAATAAACAAGTTTTATTCCACCTGAGAGGGTTTTGTTGTCAGATATGACAAAAGAATGACATCATTTTAAAAAATGAATGCACCACAGAACTTATTATATAAGTGATGCAGTGTTGGAGTGGTGTGGAGCACACCCTCCAACAATTTTAAACACCCCGTGTGACCCCTGGACCTGACTGTGGGACATCAGATCCTCATTAAAATAAAAACATGGTGCCGTCTTCATGACAAGTTCTCCAAATGAACTTAAAAGGGGATGATATGTCAGTGTTATGTTTACAGTTTTGTTTCCGCTGCCCCTAAGTGGCCAAAAATGCCAGCTATTTAATTTCACTAATTAAAATGTATCTTATTTCTATGTATGTTCATATGCATATGTACAAAAGAATATTTTTTTTTTTTACCTTTGGACAGGGCCAGGCTAGCTTCCTCTGTTCCTAGTCTTTATGCCATGCTAGCGTCTATGTTTCATGCTAACCCGCTCCTGGCTGTAGCTTCATATTTAGCGTACAGACATAAGAGTGGCATCGATCTTCTCATCTAACTCTTGGGAATAAGTCTATTTCCTAAAATTTCAAACTATTCTTTTAAAGCTCTGACTTGTTGACTGCATTGTTAATTAAGTTGTGGTTAGCATGTATGATTAATGAGGTGCTTTAATTGTTTATTTAAATGTTGCTGCTTGACAAACCTTCTAGTATCAACCACAAGTGGAATAAAAACACTTGAATTTAGTCGAAATTGAATGTTACTGAAAAAAAGCATCAACAGCTTTTAATGAAGCAAGTCACAAATTCTGTGGATTTGTTTCGTTGTGGGTTGTGAAGTGTAGTCGGAGTGAATCAGCTGCAATTCTGTCCACATTATGTAACCACACAAAGTTCAAGGTAGGGCTACATAAAACATTAATTACACATTTGCAGTCATAATGGATTTAGACTGCGTACACTCCAATTTAGAGACATGGCTGTTTTATAATACATTGTGGTTAATAGAATGAGTTTCCTTCCACTCTCAGTGAATAAGTGTTTGTGAGAGTGTGAGTCCAAACCGGCGCGCCTGCACCTTCACCTCCCAGAGTTAAATTCAATGCCCCTCCTGTTTGGAAAAACCCAGGCACTGGAAAAAAAAAAAAAAAAAAAGCTAGAGTTGAGAAATGTTTTTTCAAGACCAGAGAAATGCATAGAGCCATTTAACAAGAAAAGAAACACCAGTGTTTGCAGGTACGCTGTTTCTGGCCCTCCACCTCTCCCATTGCCTCATACACACACACACACACACACACACACATCCCTCCTGTATCCAGACCCCTCCTCCGTCTGCTCAGGGAAAGATTTAATGGTTTAATGTGCTTCACATTTTGTCAGAAGGCATTGCTTTGGGAGGACATTATCATAACTTTCTATAAACAGTGTCCTACTTCTCTTCACTGGCACAGTTGAGTATTGGTTTATGAAAAGAAAAATCCATGGATTATGACTCAGGATGCTACATTTATTTTCCTTTAGAGCACGTAACCTCACTGGGACTGTGTGTGTGTGCAAAAAGAAGCATGTTTTGGGTTTTTTTCTCCAGGGTTAAAGCTTTATTATCTCATATCTCCTCTATCATTAAAAGGTATACTGTCATCGAGTGTCATTCAGTTCATTTAGGGTATCCTTAGTATATTAAACCTTTCAGCCAATATTATAGTATCAGTAGAGATTTGAGTTCAACATTTTGAGAAAGACAGCAAACAGTCACAGTGCATCTGTCGGTGTCCGATTTACCTCCGTCTCTTTCTTTGCTTTGCCCACAGATGCTCACGTCTCGTGTTTACACAGCTGCCACGATGGTCCAGTGTGGTACCACCTTGCAATGTTGAAAGGAAACTTATAGTAAGATTATCATCAAAAAGAAGAGATCCCAGCTATTTCAACATGACTTAAAGAGAGACTAGAATGACACCAAAAATGAATAAATGTTAAATAACAGTCAGTATTTGCCTAATAGTTTTGGTTACAAACCTACTTTAGGTTTGCTTGAATGTTCAGTTTCTCTGTGGGTGTATGGCAAAAGATGTGTCTTTAAGGTGAACTGCCAGCCAATTTATATTATTGCCATATTGCCAGTGCATATTTTATTGTATTATTATATGGCTTTTCTTTAAACAATTTACTATATTTATTGTACTGGCATGAAAAGAGGCAAAAGGCCTTTTGATTTGCTATTATGGGAAGGTGGATGAAAAATAAAACAGGTCAACAGAAAGCACAATCATGCTAGTTGTATACTATACGTAGGCACAGCGATGCTTTGAGCTAAATGCTAACTCCAGCATGCTCACAATGGGAATGCTAACATGCAGATGTTTATCAGGTATAATGTTTACCATGTTCACCGTCTTAGTTTAGACTGTTAGCATGCTAACATTTGCTAATTAGCATTAAACACAAAATACAGCTAAGGCTAAGGAATGCCATTAGTTTTGCAAGAAGTGTTGGACAAATTAAAAATTGGACCTCATGTTTGCGCCGACAGGAAAGGTCAGGGGATCACCAATGTTATTACAATTCATCTTCCAGGGAACATGAATGTCTGTACCAAATTTCATGGTAAACCATCCAATAGTTCTTGAGATATTTCAGTCTGGACAGACACACCTATAGGGACCGCAGGAACAGCATCACAAAGGACACCACCAAAACAATGAACAATGAACAAGTCTATCTATCGCAGCACATTAGCACATTAGAGCGGGTGGCAGCACAGAAAGCTGCTTATTTTTCATCATCTTAGCTGGCCTTCTGAGACTGAGACAGAATGAGGACAAGTTAAAATGCGAGACAACAGGATGCCTTAAAACACAGCATGATATGACAGGTGTTTTTAGTGGAAGAAGCTGAATGTACAGCAGTTAGGGCATCAGTGCTCATGCTGGTGTGTCACTGAAGCAGCGCACATCAGTACTGACAGCGGCCACACAGGAGACAATGACCATCCAGTGCTTCAGATGGAACAATGCTGCACATGGGAAGACTCACATGACTGACTTTACAGTCAGTATAAAGTGCATATTATCGTGAGGGCATTCATATGGTTTCAGTCTCGATGATCAGATTTGACTCCCCTTGTGTGTCTGCAGCTCGCCAAAGCAGGGAGCCACGCATTCACGGAGAAGAGCTTCAAGAGGAAACGAGTGTGCGATGTGTGCCAGCAGAACATCAACAACCCCGGGACTTTCTGCAAGGGTGAGTCCACGTCTCAGGTCCGGTCAGGCGGCAGACCCAGAGACACAACTGACAAGCATGGATACCCACCTATACCTGACATAGATGAGCCTGCCCTGACTGTCAGAGTAAAACATGTTCCTTACCTCTGTACTCTCCTTACTGTGTGCAGAGTGCAAGGTTGCAGTTCACAAGACATGTGAAGCCAAGGTAAGCCTTACATTTCCTCACTAAAATCCTCACAGATTACACACTTGACTTTCCTCCTGTCCCGAGCCAATTGTGCTCCTGTGTCAGAGGTTCCAATGTTAATATGCTGTGATTCTTAAGTGGAGTAAGCCATATGCACTGACCTAGATGTCAGGTCAAAGAATACAGCTATCTAATACAATCTAATACAGCTTGAAATGAAGCATTTGTGCTTATTAAAGAATAATATTTTACACAATATTCTGATGCTCATTAGCATTGTCTGTGAGACGTGCTCCCAGGTTGAGTAGAAGGGGCCAGTAGTGAGCCGTGAGCTTGTCTCGGTGGGGGTCAGAGGAGGAGAAAGCACAAGCAGAAGCAGCCCAGCTCAGGGAGATGGCTCCTTTGTTTGAGTGCCAGTGTGTCAGTCAGGTGGTAGTAGATCTGTAGCTGTGTTTTAGGATCTGTTACTCAAGAAATCCCATCTTTTTCTCTACATAGCTCTTTCTTTTTATTTCACTTCTGTCAAACGATCATTCTGTATTTGCAGCAATATCGTCGGGGCATTGTGGCTTTAACACACTCCATACTATTCACATCTAATAAGAGGTGTGTGAATTCATATTTTCATATAGCAGTCAATCACAAAACACTGGTTTCAAAACATCTCTCCAAAAGGATTGCAGCAGAAAATTAGCCAGCTGGCTAACACTGGCACATTTACAGGAATGTTGATTAATAAAATTCAATTCAATTAAAGATATCAAAGATTAAAAAAAAAAGATCTTAAAACACTTTGCCGCTTCAATGGAGCTAAACTGCAGAACATTTTCATGCCTTGCATCGGTGCTAAAAGTGAGGTGTTGTTGTCAGTCCCTCCAAGAGAAATAGCTTCTTGTCAACATTTTGCACTGCCATTAAACAATCGTGCAGGGTCAAATTCATCATAGAGGAGGCAGGGGCACTATATTATCCACCTCAATAGAGAGAGAGACTGCAATTCAAACTATTGTGCTTTGAGTAAGCTGCCTGGTCTTTGTTGTTTGGGAGCAGGAGTGGATTCTTTTTATATTAAAGGACATGTTTGTGCTGTGTAAGAGAGAAGCGCTCTCTCTGTCCGCAGCATATGTCAAACCATTGGCAGTGGCCAGTGGTGCTCTCCTGTGACCTCGCTCACAGCAGCTCAATGTCACACACTGTGCCTCACTGTCCAACCCATCGGCCATTTCTTTTTTATTTCTCAGCTCTTCAGGTCAGCTAAAATCCTGTGGGATTTATGACCTCCTCCTCCACACACGCACACACCGCAATGGTGTACGACTGGGCACTACCAGCTGTTGTGCCTGAGCAGCATGTATTAAAAGAGGATTATTATTTTTGTCATCCTCGTCCCACTGGTCACCACGGCGATAGCCAAAAACAGCTCTTGGTGGCTGCAGGAGAGGCAGGCGCCGTGGACGAGAGTGGACATCGTCACACAGGACGATGATCAATCTGGATAGGAGAAGTCTGAGCGGGTAAATTTAGAAAATAACAAGAGTGCCGTAGATGCCTGCCAGTGAGTGATCTGTCGGGGGGGACGACGCAAATAAGTGAGAGGCAGCTGGGGAGGCAGGCTTTGTTTGTGTGTGTGTGTGTGTGTGTGTGTAGTCAGTCCCATTTGGGGGTATTCATAAATAAAGGGGAACATTGGGACAAGGCTACAAATTGCTGCTTGTCACGCTATGCTCTTACTGTATGTTTCTATGTGCTTCTCATATGTCAACATATTGCCTCCTTTCTTTTTTACTTCTTTCATCTCTTGCGTCTCACTGTCATCATCTTTTTTTACCTTTAATCTCTGTTAGATTTCTCCTTTTTATAGTGTTTTATAGTCACAGTTAAAGCTTCTCCCACCTTCTTTTCAAGTCTTAAATGCTTTCATCAGTGTGTTATGCCATCTTAGTACCATCTCCAGAACAGTCCAGAACCAAAGTTCCTGTTTTTTTGTCACATCAGCTGTATTTTTCCATCTAATTCTGCCTCTTTGTGCTGCTGCCACCACTTTATTCTGCCTCTTGTTGTCTCTCTCTCAGCCTCAGGCCACCGGAGAGGTCACTGGACATCAGCACCCTGTCACTTTGTGGGGCTGCCCAGTGTCCGCAGGTGGTGTATTGATATGTGCGTGAGTGCACGTGCGGGGGAAAGTACTTGCGCAGTTGACGTGCTTTACTGTCTCTGTGCGTACGACACAGAGTGAGAGGGGAAAGCTATGTTGCGTGTGCTGCTGGCACAGTGGGAGAGTGTGTGTTATGGTGAGAGAGGGAGGGAGGTAAAGAGAGAGTTGGTGAGAGAGAGTGAGCAGAGAGAGGGAGGTAGTGTATTCCACTCTACATACAGGACCGATCGGAGGCAGAGGGAAAGACTGAAGCTGCTTGTTGAGAGGTAAAAACACGCTCTGCGCCGTATTTACTGAGTAAAGCTTTGGGCTAAGTTTACTCATATATTCTCAGCACACCGGCTCTAACTTTTCATAGACTTTGTGTATTTTTCTTTTCTATTGAGTAGCAATCTAACAACCTTAAAGCCTCTTCACTGCGTTTGCTCTCATAATGCAGAATGTGATTGTGCATATTATTCCATTAAAGCTGTAGCCAGAGAGCTCTTGCTTTGCCCAGAAAGAGGATTTTATTTACTGTGATTAAGGCAAGTGCAGAAAATGAAGCAGAGACTCCTGCTGTGACCTACAAAAAATACACCAACTTTAATTTTTAATACTAGAGAGTGAATTCTTAAGACTTAATTTTTAATGAGATCACTATATGTGCAGGTTTAGGTACAGAAAACTGTATCCTACATGCTACTATACGTGCCTGTAAATGTAAAATTTGGGGAAACTTGCAGCCAAGCTGTGCCAGACTGTTATTGAAATAGATTAGATGTGTATGTGTTTGTGGGCATGTGTCTGTCTGCTTGTCTCTGTGTGTATGTGTGTTTGTGCATTCATTTGTCAGCGTGCATCTATCTGTATGCACAACTTTTCTTGCATTTAATTTGATCAAGGTTTATATAACTTGTACAGTACGCTGCTGTACCAATGCAATTTCCCAGAGTATCTATCTACTCCAACACTGTGTATACATGTCTGTGTTGTATATTGTGTATAGACAATCAGCTATGACAAAGGGGCACCTGACAGAGACAAATGGCTGTATCCCAGACCCAGTCAGCTGTCCTAGCATCATCTCATGAATCCTAATGTTGTGTGGTGAAATACAGATGGTTTCCAGCGTCTGCTCATACTCACCAGCTGTTCTGCTAATGTCTCATGCTGATTTATGAATTGATATAGCAATTATGTTGCTATATGGACTATGTGCTTGTGTAATAAGCAAGTGTTGTACATGATAGTGTTGTCCATTAGTCCTAATTGGTGCCAGTGGAGCTGGAACAGATCAACAAAGTTGCCTGCAAAGTTGTAATTTTTCATTTACAGAAACACAAACAATCTTGATACAAATCCCAAATAAGTATGTGTGACACTGTTTCTCAAATACCTCAAACTTGAGCATTTCTGTACTACAATTTCTTGCTATTTATTGGCCGACATATCTGCACTAATATCGACTGATTTATCGGCCTAGCTCTAGTCCAGATGTCAGTTTCTGTGGCTTCTCTCCCATCAGTTGTCTTGAGCAGCATGGCAACAACAAGTGTCATGTTTCTCAACCTTTCCTGTTGTTCGTGTCTCACCACGGGAGACCGGGTGGACGCGCTGTCCTGTGGTAGCTCTACGCGTCATTGGACATCAATGAGAAGGTAGAAACAGCGAGGTCGATAGAGACAGAGAACTCAGCAGGATGGTGGTTGAAGTGGATGTCGTGGATAAAAAAAAATCCTGCCAGATGAACATCTGCGTGACTTGATTAAGGTGGTGACTTGATTGATGTCACATTGTTGCTATTTATAACCGTCGCTGGCATGATGCACTGTGTACAAATAATTATCATGGTTAATTTAATTTTACTGCTTTACTCGTCTCATCAATAATAAAGTGTTACGGGGTAAATTCACGCACACGCGGATACATGCACAGTGTTTGTATTTACCCATTGCTTTTCATTTCCTGTGAGCCTAAGCCAAGTGATAGGGGCACAGCAAGCCTTGTTTAATATTCCAGGAATTATACAGTTCCTATTTTTTGGTGGGATCATAACAATGTCTTTAAAACAATTTGAGCTTAGAGGGTGTCATTTATAAATTACAATACATTTCTTTTGATAGTCATGTGTTGGATGGATGTAGACAGTTGGTTGTGATAAATGTATGTGTTGTTTTTCAATTATTGGATGCTAAATGTTGTTAGGCAGAGCGCCAAGGACCAAATACAAATGTTACCCATGATGCAGTCATATGAGACATAGACATAGACAGAAATAATTGCCAGATTTCTTGAAAATGTCACTGCTGCCAGAAAAGGCAAGTGGACTTGTGAGATGACTGATGGACAAATAGACAAAATGAGCCTTTAAGTGTTCTGAGGGGACGTATGGTCTAAAATAAGGCGCTCTATCAAAATAGCTCTGTGAAATCTCTCTGCTCTGTGTCAGTGGTCAGCATGTTCAGCTGTTGACATTTCTCTCCCATCCAGCGTTCGCTCTCACTTTCTGTCTGTGTTTCGGTTTGCCTCTCCTCTTTCCTCCTTCCCGTCTTCCTGATGCCTTTTTCCCCCTCCAAGCACTGTCTGTATCTAGGCTCCCTGGACAGCTTGTTTTCTACTTTGAGCCCTCATCCGTGCTTCCTCTTCTTCCCTTCTTATCCGGGCCAGTTACATAGTGACTTGCTCCGGCTATGTGTGATGCTTATCGAGGTGTCCTTTGTCATCTGATGTTGTTTATTCAGGGGGAGAGCATACTTGTGTCTCACGGCAGGGATGATTGCGGTTATCCTGTTCCCCGGGCAATGAAAGCAGAGAGAGACAGAGTGTGAGGTAGCAGGAGAAGAGTAAGCAGAGACAGACTGTAGGGGGGTAGGAAACGGAGAAATGAGGGATCAAAGATGAGAGAAACCGGAAGAAAGATAATGAGAGAAGAAAGAGAGGGGATGCCATACTTTCATGTGAAGCCTCCTGAATCACAGCCACTCCTAAATTTGCCCTCTGGTACCCTGTGTGAAATGTTAACAGTTAACAAAAATAAAAAGCCTCAGAGTTTTATTTAGCTTTCAGTGGACTTTTCGTGAGACTATGGAACTTGGAATAAGCCGTGGTTATTTTGCTTTTCCAGTTTCAAATGGGAAGGCTTACTCACTTCTCCCTCTCCAGAGTGTGATGTCAGCTCTGAGTTGACTGTCAGAATGAAACTCGCTCCTCCTGGATGGCATACCGATGCCACTCAGCTGCTCCGGCAGATCTCTTTTTTTGGATTTCCTCTCCCTGGAATAGGAGTGATGATTCAGGATGTGGCAGTGATAACTTTTAAGATTCGTGCCCCAGTTGTGGAGGGGATCAGCAGCCAGGAAACTCCTAAGGAAGATCCACTGTTGCACTCCAAAGGTTTAATGAAGATTTATAAGACAGGATGTAAATGTCAGAAAATTGTGAAAAATGCACAATTTCCTAGAGTGCAAGATGATGTCTTAACAAAAGAGTTAGACATTTTGGGAAATACTAATAATGTATTGCTAATGTATTTGCTTTCATGCCAAGAGTTAGATGAGAATATCAATACCACTCTCATATCTCTCAGTTCAATATGAAGCTGGACCCAGCAGCTGGTTAGCTTAATTTAGCTTGGAAACAGGGCGAAGCTGCTAGCCTGGTGACAAAATCCACCTACCAGCCCCTTGATAATGTGTCAGTGCAATAATTGATGTTTTTGGCCACTTGGAGGCAGTGGAAACAAACACAACATTGACATATCATCACCTTTTAAGTCGATATGGTGAACAAACAGTTGCTTATCCAGCAGTTACAGGGCAACATTATCATCCATTCGGAGTCGTGTTTGTGTCCACCTGGCGAATGTAGGTGCAATATTCACTCTCTTTTAGCTCTGTTTTGGGTTGTTTTTACCAACTCTGAGGGAAATATCTGTCTCTTTAGCTGCTAAATGCTCCACCATGTCCACCAGCGAGTCTCTGACTGTGGCTGTCTGCTGTTTGGTGCTGAGCAGGTAGTGTACAATGTGTTTTTAGAGCTTTTTCACTGAAAACAGCTGCCTGCTGCGGCCGACTACTGGCAGTAGCTTCATATTTATCCTACAGACATGAGAGTGGTATTCAAATAACTCTAGGCAAGAAAGCAAATAAGCTTTTCCCTAAAATATTCCCTGAAAGCCAACGTTAAGCAGAGAAAAGCAGCACATTCTCACATTTGAGAAGCTGAAACTAGGGAATGTTTGTCACATTTGCTTGATTAATGAATGAAAAGTGTTACTTGATGAACAAGGCAAACTGAACCACTAAACAGACCAGGCATCCAGTCCACTAACAGTCAGTCAGTCAGTCCCTGAGGGTGGGGTCGAGTGCCGTCATTGGCACCTCAGTAAACGCTAGCTGATGAACAGGACAAACTGAACCAGATGGCTTCGTTCCCAGTGGCTCCAGCGTACAGTCCACATGCATTAATGAAGACCCTGAGGCTGGCAGAGCTACCAAAGACACGTGTATGCACTCTGCATGTGTGTGTGTGTGTGTGTGCGCCTGTGCACATGTGAACCTAGGTTGACCAGCACTGACATCCTGTTGCAAATTGCTTCCTGTTGACTCTGGTGTCTTCCTCCTCTGCCTTTATGCTGCATGTCGGCGATCTCTGCCTCTAGGTTCAACGCTCATCTTCTTTTGTGTGCATGCGCGTGTGCGTGTTTGTGTTTACGCATGGGTACACATGTGTACGTTGTGTCTGTCTCCTACTGTTCCTTCCTGGAGCAGACCACTTTATCCACTTAACAACCGTTATTAAACCTATTAAGAGAGGAGTTCTCCCCTATGGCTGAATCTCCGTGTTCTTTCATTTCCTACTGTAGGTTTTATAACATGCTTGTGACCTGTCTTTGTACATTTACACATGGAAAGTACAGATTATGCTTGTGCTGTGGTGGAATGTGAAAAGAACTGATCGACCCAGGTAAAGAAGTCAAGATGTGGATATTACAGTCCAGAATCCACTCCAGATCCAAGAAATCATGGAGATTAACAAATAACTAAATAAGAAACACAGAGTGTTAGTCTGTATGAGACCAGCATAACAATCACGTGATGACATCATCTGGTCAGCTCAACACTCGCATATTTTGTTGAATGTTCTCTGTCATGCAGGAACCAATTACAGCATGCCCGTTTCCCCTTCACTCCTCCTTTCACTCATTCCTCCCTGAATCACATGTCTGTTTTATGTTTCCCCATCACACTCTCCTAAACTCTCTGTCAGTCTTTCTCTGTAGCCCCCTCTGTAATGCCGTTTGCCATCTCCATTTTGTATATCACAGAGTCTGTGTGTGAATCTTCTGCACTCGTGACAAATCTTTTTTGGACTATTTTCTTTAAAAGAACACATCCAATGTAATGTTCCAAGTGCCATTGCTCCTATCTTGGAAATGTACAACGCTAAAATAAGTGAAATGAACTCAAGAAACATGCGAATTGTGTTCTATTTCAGAAACGTATTGACATGAATCTCATTAAATAGCTGTTTTGCCAGATTTAGCCAGTTAGCACCAAATTAAATAGGATATTGGGGTTCATTTTGAACCTTCCAGGCAGACATTGGTCTCAGTTAATAAAAATTCAGCACAGGATCATGATGTAGCAGCTGCAGCAGCCGATCACAACTAAAATTAATTTATCAATGTTTGTTTCAGTTTCGATGTCATTTCGACAATGTCATGTTGGTATTGCCAACGTGATATGCCCACAAGACACGCAGCTATTCTGCATCTACTGAACAAAGACAAAAACAAATCAACCTCGACTGTCAGGGACTGCCGGGACTGCCTTCAAATACCCTCACAATTACATTTCTCTGGAGCTGTGACCAAAACTCGACTGTATCAACTGTAGTGAGCATTTATTTTTGTCAAAGTTAGAGCAGGGATGGTTTACAAATCAGTCTTTAAACCAATATCTACCTGGAAGTTTCGACATGACTCTAAAAAATGGAAATGTAGTGATGAAAAGTCCTACAGCATTGATCGTATGTTTTGTTCTGTGAGTGTATGTCTGCACCGTCGATGTTGTTTTCCCTGAGGTTGTTTCAGTTGTAGATCATTGTGATTGTCAGGCATTTGACTTGTTAACCTGTTGCCTGACACCTGTCAGCACTGGCTAGCCCTCAGCCACAGAGGGCAGCTCTGCTGTCAATCAATCTCATGGGATAGCTCACAGATCAAAAGTTGACAGGGTGTCACCTGTCAAGGTTTACAGTCGGAGCCCATAGCTGTGCTGTAATACTGAATGTTTTATTACATTTATCAGCTCATTTCCTTCATTTTCAGTTTGTTAGGTTGTTATTAATGCATTTCTTCTTTATTTGTCACCTTGTTGTTTTTTATCATTTGATGTGATTTGCATTATAATGAGACCATCAAATGAGTCGGGAAAGGAACACACGCACTGACATACCAGCTTCTACTAGCTTGTCACTTCAGGGTCAACTTGTTATCCTCATAATAAACAATCCAGTCTATTTGTATAGTAGTGGCTGTAGCCTGTTTGAATGACCTCAGCTTCCCTCTCTCTCTCTTTCTCTGTGTCTATGTGTGTTTGTGGTTTTGGCAAGTTTCTGTTGGCTCACCAGCAGGGTACAAGGACTGCACGCCACATGTAGAGTCTTCTTCCAGTAAACTTTATCCGTCTCTCTCCTCTCCTCATTCTTTACGAGGCAAAAAAAATGCAATCAATCAATTTTATTGAGTACTTCTTATTATACTGAGGACTTCTGCTTATTCGACTGCCTGGTCAGCACAATAAACACCAGTCACCTATACAGTGTGCGAAAAAAGAATTCAAAGAAGTCAATACAATGTCCTCAAGTTCTTTACATTTCTGTAGACATGTGTGCAGGTGCTTGTCAAAGTTTGTCTTTATGTGTAAGTGTCTGTTAGTGTGTACCAGGCTGTGTGTGTGTCTGGGTGTGTGTGTGTGCGTGCGTGCGTCACTAACCCATCATGTGGAAGAGCCAAATCTGTGCTGACAGCCTCTTCTTCAAACCAGCTGCTGCAGATGACAGAAGGAAAGTGAGAATGGTTATGTGACTGCTGCAAAAACCAACCGTGTGCTCATTTTCTTTCAGGTGACTCCCACCTGCACCTCAATACCAGACCTGGTAAGTGTGTTTACATGTACTTGTAAGACAGGAGTTTTATATTATGTAATTCAATCAGTCATTGCAGTAGAGTTACTCTTTTCTGATTGTTTCTCAGCACGGCTCCACTAAATCTACACCACAGAAGAAGAGAGGCTCCATACCAAGGTACCAACAAACCTGAATCACACATCAGTCAACAGAAAGTAACATTTGACATGTAAAATGCACACACAGAAATAAAACTCTGACTGTCTTTATTGCCTGATGGCTGTTTTGGCTGCACTAAAACAAGGACTTCTCACAATGTCCAGGAGTAAAAGTGTGGAACAAGTGATGGAGCATGTGATGGAGCGCCACTATGACTTTGACCTCACCTACATCACGGAGAGGATCATCTCTGTCTTCTTCCTGCCAGACCTGGAGGAGCAGCGGTACCGCAGAAACCTGCAGGAAGTGGCCTCCATGCTTAAATCCAAGCACCAAGACAAGTTCTTGGTTAGTCATAAAACTGAAAACATGAGGAATATGAACTTAATTTGTCTCCTAAAAAGACTGAATAATTGTGAAACAGTCAAATTTAGGTCATGGCTGCTATTGAAAGTTTTATTAAAACACATTAAACAGGTTTTATTTGTATATTTGTGTAACAATCCAGAAAGCTTATTGCTTTAAGTACCTATCTGTGCTTGATGGGGACTATTAACTACCCTATCCTACCTTCCATTGTTTCCTTTGAATGTATATTTTTTGCTCAGTTTGTGGTTGATGGTTGACAGATCTGGGATATCTTCTTATGTGTCTCTGCCTTTTTCAGCTACTGAATTTATCAGAGAAGAGACATGACATCACCAGACTTAACCCAAAGGTACAAGTATTTACATCTTAAAAGATGACACTGCTTGGTTTACCGAGACACAACTGAGATACATAAACAACGAGTAAAGTACGAGTACTTTGTATTTTCAAGGTTAATGGACACATTTGAAACATCTTTCCTCCTCTGCGGTTCAGGTGCAGGACTACGGCTGGCCTGATCTTCACGCCCCACCCCTGGACAGGATTTGTGCTGTTTGTAAAGCCATGGAGACCTGGCTGATCTCTGACCCCCACAATGTAGTGGTTCTCCACTGCAAGGTCAGTGCAGCCTGAATCCACATCTGCTTGCTTTGCTGTGAAACATTTAAAACAGTGGGGGAAAAAGCTATGTCATAGTCCCTTTGATTTGTGTTCTGACAGGGAAACAAAGGCAAGACGGGGGTCATCGTGGCAGCCTACATGCACTACAGCAAGATATCAGCTGGGTAATCCGCATCATTAATAATCTAACAAGGAACTCGATATATTCCAACGTGTGTAACGATCAGTTATCTGTGTTGAATTTACAGCTAACCGTCAAAGCTGCATTTCAATCTTTGTATTTTGTTGTCATCAAGGCTAAAACCATCTTTGATCACCTTTAGTGGTAGTTTGGTCAACGTGTTCGCTGTAGGGCTGCAACTGTCGATTATATTTATTATCAAATAATCAGCAGATTATTTTTTTGATTAATCATTTGGTCTAGAATGTCAGAAAATTTCCCAGAGTCCAAGTCGACATATTTAAATAGCCTGTTTAGTCCAAACAACGGTCCAAAACACAAAGAATTTATTTTCCGGTTACTTTCAGTTTCAGTTTCACAAAGACTAAGACAACTTTTTATTATTGTATTATTCAATTTGAGGAGCTGAGACCTTAAAAAAAATAACGTAAATGTTTAATTATCACATTTGTTGACGATTCATTTTCTAATAATCCAATAATAACTGACTAATCGTTTCAGCTCTAGATCACTGTGCAATTGATTGTTGTTGGCAAGCTCTAACCAGAGAAAATGAAAATGTCCGAAATGCCAATAAAGCAGTATTTGTAGAATAGATTAAATTGCTAAGCAAAGTCAGCAACAGCAAGCCACAATTTACTATGGGCATACACCTCATTACCTCCAAAGGACACACTATAACGTCCTAATTATTTCTTGCTCAGACCTGTACTAAAGCATTCATTAATAGTCCTCTTCTGGTTGCGTCCACAGAGCAGACCAGGCTCTCACCACCCTAGCAATGAGAAAGTTCTGTGAAGACAAAGTCTCCTCGTCCCTTCTGCCCTCTCAGAACAGGTGTGACACACTCTATATCTATCTATATCACTTCTTGTGCTGCTGCTGTCATCACCTCAGTCACTCCCTGGTCGCATCACATCATTTCCTCACCTCTCCTCTTCAGGTACATCTACTACTTTGGCGGTTTGCTGTCAGGTACCATCAAAATGAACAGCAGTCCTCTGTTCCTCCACCAGATCCTCATTCCATCACTGCCAAACTTCCAGGCGGGAGGAGGTCAGTCTTACACAAAGAATAGCTCGCAGTGTTGTTATGATAATTCTTAGCTTTGAATGGTGAACAGAAAGTATAAAGTAAACAATGAAGTCTTTGTCTATGTATACATTTTTTTTTCTTGTTTTTCTCCTCAACTTCTTTCTGTATTTGCAGGTTTCTACCCTTTCCTGAAAATCTACCAGTCTCTGCAGCTGGTCTACACTTCAGGCATTTAGTAAGTAACATGGCCAGTTGTCCAGTTGTACCACTGTGTGTGCAGGCAGACGCCTTTCCTTCCCCTGTCCAACTGACAGATGTTGTCTATACAGAACACTGTCTGTGTTTAGGTGCAGGCTGGTCTGTGCTTATATTAAAGTTGATGTTGTTTACCACTGTTTTACCCAACTGAGACATATTTTAACTGGTTTTATGTGGCCGTTTTTTTATTCTGTGTGTGTGTGTGTGTGTGTATCCAGTGATCCCCAGAGCTCCAGGGCAAGGAAGCTGTGTGTGACAATGGAGCCAGCACTGTTATTAAAGGGGGACATTATGGTGAGAAATAGCTTGTCCTGAACTGTATGTCACTACATGGAAACCTTACTTTGATTTAAATCCTATCCATATCCACACATACATTACATCACTGCAATAACTGCAATACCACAGTTGTTTTTATACCTAAATTGTGTATTTAAAAGCTTCCATTCCTACTTATGAAACTGCTGCAAATTAATACCTTTTTCTCTCCTGACTTTCATGCACTTTTGTAACTTTGCCTTTAAAAAGTGCTTGATTATTTTTAAACCACTTAAGCTTCAAAACCTCCATAGACTGTGAACATGCATGCTTAATTGTTTTTGTACGCTCCCCTGCATGTCTCTTTGAGAGTGTAAAAACATTCAAAGCCCTTCGCGACCTAGAAAGACACGTACTGTAGGTACTTTATTTATCTCAGAGGGTAATCAGTTTCCACAGCAGCAACACGCACTGAGGACATATGATCCAACATAGCAAACAAATTTAACAAATATTCCGATTACTGTCTATTACTATTTTGTCATGCTCGTCTACTAATCAGTCAACATTTTGCGACATTTCATTTGAAATGAGTTTTAGTATTTGTAGATCGCTCTCTTACCTGTCTCCTTCTCTGCAGGTGAAGGGCTACCACCGGCGGAGTCGAGCAGCAGAGAGGGAGGTGGTGTTCAGAGTCCAGTTCCACACCTGCACTGTTCACGGAGCCCAGCTGTGGTTTGGCAAGACTGAACTGGACCTGGCCTGCACAGGTATGACAAACAGAGGCTCAATAGTTTCTTAGGAAATGCATGGAATAAAAAGGAGGAGCATTTCAGACATGTTGGACAGTCATAAAGGCGTTAAAGAAGAGAGTAGAGTGAAGGGTATTCATGCTACATGTGCAAGGAAAACCATAGTACTACATTCCTGCTGAAAGGCTGTTTAGTCTATACTAGTGCTTTAATACACCAAAATTTAAATATATTGTAAACATATGAATGAACAAATGGAAACCTCCTGCTGTATCTTTCTATTGCTTCCTTTAAATGGTTTATATGGATGTAAAATTCAAGACCCACTTATTTTTCAGACTATTGTGGTGTATTTTGAGACAAATATCAAATGACAGTGTCAGTTTAGATGAAACAGAAATGCTTGTACATGGCTCAGTAAGCAGCAGACTCATGACAGTTGCTCTAAGTGCTACATGCTGACGCATGCATACAATGTATAAATAATATTACCCACTCATTTCAGATACATTTCTTGTTGTGTTATGCTCTGTTTCCAAGAGTCAAAGCGAGTATCTTTATTTATTAACTTCGGTATTTCCACTTCACAGATCACATGTTTTTATCAGTCTCTGTAGATACAATCTGGATATTTTAGTCACTGCCTTTGTGCTGGTCTTTCTGTAGATGACAGGTTCCCTCCAGACGCTACAGTCGAGTTTATCTTCTCCAATGGACCAGAAAAAATGAAAGGTGAATATTATCGACTGTCTGTCTGTCACTGCATCCTTTGGTGCATTTCATGCACCCAGCCTCTTTCTTTTTACATTTTCATATGCTTCATATCAAAATGTCTGCTTTCCAAGGTCGAGAATACCGCAAGAATGACACCTCCATCAAAGTGGACTACAACACCCCAGACCCTGTGGTCAGATGGGATTCTTATGAGAACTTCAACCTGCACCACCAAGACAGCATTGAAAGTAAGAAATGTACACAGACATACACACACACAGGTGTAAAAAGTAAGCTTTACATTAAGAGGGTAAAATCAAACATCACATCACACTACCTTCTTGTTTCTGTCAGATATCTGTCATACGAGGGGCCCTCTGGACGGCAGCTTGTACGCCCAGGTGAAGAAGCGTCGTGGGCCGGGCTCGACGGCCTCAGCAGCGTCACCCAACGGATGCCTCACTAGCAGCCCAACAGTCAAGCCTCAAACTCCCAGCCAGCCCCAGCCTCTCAACTACACCTCTGACTCTAGCCACTCCTCAGTCCCCTCTGTTCACCTGGAAGACGCCTCTCCGTCCATAAACCGGCCAGAAAGAGAAAATACTGACTGTCCAATGAGGCGAGGAGATGGGGAAGATGGAGCAAAGAACAAAACAAGAGGGAAAGAAAGGGATAGAGAGACGGCGATTTTAGATGACGGAGACCCGTCAAGTCCTGGGGGTTTGAGGCGAGAGCACTCGTGTTGCGGTCGAGCAGGTACAAAATGTGGCGCTGTCGGACGGGAGAGGGAACGAGGGCCCTGCCTTTCTAACGGTCACTGTCTCGGCCGTTGCAACAGCGTTAAAAACCCTCCAAAAAGCCAAACTCTGCCGGCCTTACCATTCAAATCTGTTTCCCCACCTCCTCATTCGACTCATATGGAACTCTGCCATCGACATAGTGCCCATCCTTTACCAGAGTTACCATGGGAACGTCCACCCCCACCCCCGCCACTGCCCTGTCTCCACAGACCTTGCTACCCTTATTCCACCCCTGAACACACCCACCCACACAGCCACACCCTCCCAGCCTCAAACAGACTCTGCACTGGAGAAGAGTGCCACCTCTTCCATTATACCAGTCACAATCCAGCCTCTCATCTCTCCCACCAATCACTGCCCTCGAGCCCTTACAGGGAAATGTTCTTCAGCTCTCCTACACCGTCCTCTGGTTGCCCCTGTCGCGACTGCTCCAGCAGGCAAGAGCACCAGTCAGCCTCAGTCAGATCATTCCACTCATTGCACCCCGACCAATCAGAAAACCCACACTGGTCCCAAGCAGCAGGGGTACAACGAACAAGAGAGGTGCCTCCACTATGGGAAAGTGAAAATCCATGGGAGGTGGCGAGAGAGGCGGAGTTCTGGCAGAGCAAATCAGCCATGCCAGCATTTCGCGTCTGTCACTCCCCTTTGGATCAAGGTCCATACCCGGAGCAACCTAGATATGCCATCGGACCTCACCAGGTCTACCCCAGCCCCCAGTCTCTGATGGATGTGCGGGATGGAGCCAGCAGTGGGTATCACACCCCTCCACAGCCGCGCCACTCCTGTCCCTGCTCTCCTTATCAATCATCCCCAGCCGAGAGCCATGAGAGCCGGGGTTACGCCTCAGGGTACCACTCTGAATCAGCCTCGCCTCTGCCCACTAGTAGCCCCTCTCCCAGGAGAGGCAGGCTGCCCGAGGCCCCCTCTGGATCTGGCAACCAGCAGCACGCTGACCATCACAAAGGTGATTGATGGATACAGTGGGGATTGTTTTTTGTTACTCCTCGTATCACTTATTTTTCTCATTTCTGTGCTATACCTTCACCTCATCTTGTTTAATCTCTCTTCTCAAAGTGGAAAAGGCCAAGGCTGATGTGGAGGATGGCATATCCCAGGGTTCAGAGGGTAAATCGGACTCTAATGGCCAGTCAAGCACCCCTGGACTGGACTCTGATAATGACTACACAATCATTGGTAGCAGCAGCCCCACACACACTGAAGACAGGTGGGTGAAACTTTCCTCTTTGATATCTACTAATGCTGAAAATAAAATTACATTCATCCAGATTTGTAGATAATTATCTTATTTTTTCCACACTTTGCCTTTTCCTTAGTGTAACTGCTGATAGCCCTCCTAAAAGCCAAGAAACCTCTACACACCTGGAGTCCGACACAAATGGCAGCACAACTATCACACCAGTACCAAGTGAAACTCAAACCCAAAGTTCCAACATATCGGTAAACTCCACACAAACATCAAATGAGCGGAGTTTGAGCTCTGATAGTAAGCTCGGAGCAGGAAGTGCAGAGGGATCCAACCAATTACAGACTTCAAGCTATGCCACTGCCGTCATCACCCCAGTCCAAGTGCAACTGAATGGCTCTGCCCTTCCTAGCGATACCCCATCTGACAGCAGCAGAGGTGTATCCATGAACCCTTCAGCCAGTCTCAGTTCTAGCCCTTCCACCACATCCCCAAATTCTCCAATTGGCTCCCCAGACCTCCAGTCCTCTCCCCAGCGCTCCACATCAGCTACAGAGGCAGCAGGACAAAGACTGACTCCGGACAGAGACA
This sequence comes from Maccullochella peelii, assembly GCA_002120245.1. Lineage (NCBI taxonomy): Eukaryota > Metazoa > Chordata > Actinopteri > Centrarchiformes > Percichthyidae > Maccullochella > Maccullochella peelii. The sequence goes on from LKNJ01002666.1 coordinate 20,702, forward strand.
GCTCAGTCGACACCAAATCACCATCACCTGTCCCTGACGGGTATCATACGCCAACCTTCCCCTTAGCGTCCTATTACTACCCATTACTAAACGTCCCTCATGTACCATACACCGGGTACACTGCTGTCACCATCCCCGCCATCCAGCCACCGCTCCCTGAGAAGAAACGACTTTCATCCACACCAGGATCCCTGAACGGACACAACTCTCTACTCCGGGCCTCCTCAGCTCCTTCCCCCATGCACCACGTTACTTTCTCCCCCTCTGTGGGAGAGCAGAGAAGGGGGTCTGCACAGCACAGCTGTAGGGAAGAAGCAGACATCAGGGTCAATGCTAAGTTTGTCCAGGACAGCTCCAAGTACTGGTACAAACCAGGCATCTCCAGAGACCAAGGTGAGGGTTATAATGAAGGATGTTTGTATTTATCATTACCAAACAATCCAATATTTTTATAATTAATATTAATATAAAGCAGAGTGAAACTTCATACCACAAACTGCACTGTGACCTTAGACATGTAACCCATATATTGTCATCTCTTATTTTGCACTACAACACCCCTACTCTAATGTGTCTTCTCTATCGTAGCCATAGCTGTTTTGAAGGACAAGGAGCCAGGAACTTTCCTCATCAGAGACAGTAACTCCTTCCAGGGGGCCTACGGCCTGGCCCTCAAGGTGGCCACCCCACCTGCTAATGCCAACATCATTGGCAGCAAAGGTAGCCATTATGAATGTGTTAATATCAATGAGCTGGCTTCCAATGGGCCTTCTTGACAGGTCACAGTAGGAAAAGCAGAGGTGTAAATAATAAAATGAACAATGGCTGAATTCCATTTTGTCGCTTCAGTTCAGGTTCAGGTTCAGGGTCCTGGTAGTGTGCATGCCGGCTCACTGTCACACGGTCATGACTTACTGGGACACTTGAATAGAACAGAGCCATTGTTAATGTTAATATACAATAACACCTGTGCTTTCCCTACTATGACAACTCAACTATGTATAGAAATTTGATGCCAGGATTATGTACGTTAATTTATTAATTACATGATTTTCATCAATCTAGGCCTGTTGTACCATCCAAAATGTCTGCTGATTGGTTTGCGAGGAAGTGTACAAAATCGCAGAAAACAACCAATCCAGGTTTTAAGTAGTTTAAGAACTTAAGTAGTTTCTGTTCCAACCAATGTGTGATTTCCTTTCTCTTGTTAATTTGCATTTATGCTGTTATAATGAAGAAGAAAAATAAATCTACATATAAAATCTCTAAATAAACATTTCATACTTCAAATGATGTATATGTTTTAGTTGACGTAATTCTTCCTTTTCTTACTTAAAAGTGTTCATGATAAATGAAGCAATGTTTTAATAAATGAATTAGGGCTATTTTTTAACCAGCCCTAAATATTATTCTTATGTGTTCTTGTGTGTGCATCTTTGCTTTTGCTGCAAGAACAACACATGCTGAAGAAAGAACATACATTTTTATGTATGTCTGATGCATTCTGTTCATGCCTGAAATGAAAAACACAAATGAGGCACGGCTGTGATCAAAAAAGGCAGCGACATTATGGTTTAGATAAGTCTATAGTTTCTTATTTTTGTGTATTTTTGTTCATTCATCCTTGTAGAATATGCTCTGCAGCAAGACAGTCTGCCTTATTTTTCATCCTCACTCCCTCCCTTCTCATCCTCCTCTCCTCTCTCCCAGGGGATCCTCTGGAACAGCTGGTGAGACACTTCCTCATCGAGACAGGGCCACGGGGAGTGAAGATCAAGGGCTGTCAGAATGAGTCCTACTTCGGTCAGTTATGTGGGAGACACAACTGCCACAATATGTTTCTCATATTTAGTTATGTACGAGATACTGAAACTGATCATTTTCACCTGTAAACCTAGAGAATGTGTCTGTTTTTATTTACTTCCTTCCCAGTCCCCTTTTGTCTTTAATTTTAATGCCTTCTAATGTGTCAGAATTATAATCTGTTTTACGTATTTTCTCTTTCTGTCTTTGTCTCAGGAAGTTTATCTGCCTTGGTGTACCAGCATTCAATTACTCCCATCTCTCTGCCATGTGCCCTTCGCATCGCAGAAAAAGGTAAAATCAGTATCTGTACATTTAGATGTCATGATATTTATTCACAAATTAAATGTCCGCCTTTTCAAATACGATATATTTATTAAGAGAGAACCACTGAACACTTAGAATAGATCCTATTTTAGACAGTATTGTTTTGTAACAAAAGACAGAATTGTTTCAGATCTGGTTGGGGAGCTTCAGGAGGTGCAGAGTGCAACAAACACCAGCACAGCGGCTGACCTCCTCAAACAAGGAGCAGGTAGTACATGAGCTTGTTCTGTTTTTGGTGATTCTGTTATATGAACTTCCATAGAGGACCTCTCACATGCAGTGCAATAGTTGCAGTTCTTACCTTTGACCAGCAGAGACTGCTCAAGCCTTGTGTTTTCATAGCACTGAGCCATAACAACACACGTGTTTATGTTAATCCATATTTTATCATCTCTATTATGAACAAGCCTGCAACGTGCTCTACCTGAACTCTGTGGAAACCGAGTCACTGACGGGGCCCGAGGCAGTTTCCAAGGCAACCAAGTGTACTTTGGCTCTGAGTCCACGTCCAGTGGCGACAATGGTCCACTTCAAAGTGTCTGCTCAGGGCATCACTCTAACAGACAGCAAAAGAAGGTACATCTTAGTCACAACAACCTTACATCTTGGCAACATCATCACATTTTCAACTCAGTGGATGTAACTGGTCATTTTATAAAAAAGTGGTATTTGTTAGTGCGTTAAATTTCTTATGAATGACATAGTATGTACACCAGTTTGATAGAAACTTTCCAGGTAGTGTTCTTAAAGCTAACACCAAAAACAACTGACAACTGTTTGTGTTTACACAGGCTATTTTTCAGGAGACACTACCCAATCAGCAGCGTGACTTTCAGCAGTCTCAACCCCCAAGACCAGAGGTGGGCCACTGAGACATATAAAAACAGATATTGACAGTATGATTTTAATAAAAAAGTATATGTGCTTGTACATGTTACTGCTGATTATCTTTAGTAAAGGCAGTAACATCTGTGTGCTTGCTGCTGCTGCACAAATACTTTCTGTATTGACTTATATTTTATAAATATAAGTTCTCTGTGATTTGCGTGTCTGCTTTTTTTACTCTGAGAGGTGAATGTAGATTGCTAGTCAGTGCCTAGTCTTTGTAAAACTGTCTCCATGTCTTTGTTATTCATGTTTTCCTACGTTTTGTCTCTGTGTCTCTATCTGTGTACCCCTGCATCAGGTGGACTAATTCTGATAGCACGTCAAGCAAGTAAGTGCTTGCGTCACTGTGTGTTTTTCTTTGCTAGTGATATTTACCGACTGGTAAAATGTGCTATTTTGCATGGCAATTAATCACACGCAGATTTGTTACTCTGACTTCTTGAGACAACATTGGGTTTCTTTCAGTGTCAGATATGATTTGCTCCCCCGTCTTTTGACCTCTCATGTCTCCTTTTTGCTGCAGGATGTTTGGCTTTGTGGCGAGGCGGACAGGCAGTGCTACAGAGAACGTGTGTCACCTGTTTGCAGAGATGGACCCCGAGCAGCCAGCTGTGGCCATTGTCAACTTTATCAACAAAGTCATGCTGGGACCACAGCTACACCGATGAGAGAGCAGGAGAATTTGAAAACTCTGGACTATTGGGGATCTGGGGGAGATTTTAATTTGATTTTGACATATTTTTTTCATGAAGTGTGTGTGTCACTACCATTTCTGCTTGCATTTGTACGGGTGGCACTACTGTGCTCGGCTGTATGACAGAGTATTGTTTATAAGTCAGTTTACAGAGCAAACGGATAGAGAGGAATAGTTCGATAAGCCAAAGACGGACCTAACTTTGGTAACCTTTGCCAAATGAGATTGAAATAAGGTTTTTGTTTTGTTTGTTTTTTTGCTGTTGGTAAAGTTGTTATTTTATTTGTTGTCCTGTTTCAACAGTTCACATAATATACAACAAATTTCACAAGCTGCGTGAGTGACAATCCATTTATCAAACTGCTATTTGTATTTAAGTTTCTCTACATCAACATTTAAAGCTGAAGGAAAAAAAACAGTTAAGAAGGTTTTCAACAATGTAGTAGAATGTAAGAGTCATGTTTTAAGGTGTAAAGTGGCATAGTTGGCAGGTTTGGTCCTTATGCAATGTGAAGAAGCAATTAAATGAAAGTGGTTATGTATTTTGATTATCTAAGGAGAAAGTGTTAGCTACATTATTTTATACATATTTGTAACAATTAGCATCTTGTTATTGTTGCAACTATACTCTTAAAAGTGTATTTTTGTTGAAGTGATAACCACAAATGCAGTAACGTATTATGCTACAATTTAAAACACAGGCAGGTAGATGATTTAACAAAATGTTGTGTAGCAACTAACTACATAAGCATGTAAAAGAGAGGTCAGCCTTAAAACAGAATTAACCAATGTAATTCAAAAGTTAATGGACAGAAAATGAATAGTTACAAATTTTCTACATCTACAAATAATAAAAAGCCTTACTTTGTAAAGTTAAAAAATGTCACGGAATCAGAGGACATTCTCATATAAATGAGATAAAAATATATATAAAGAGCCAGTGCAGAAAAGTCTCTCCATATCACAGATTAGTCTTGGCCCTATTTATGTCCCTATTCAACTAACCAATATCCATGGCAACACATAATAAGTGAGTTATGTTTTAGAGGGGAGTTTCACTTTAAGCCAAAGACTCCATTATTGTGTAAAGATATTTGATTTTTTTTTTTTATCAATACATTTTTGTTGTTTCGTATTTTTGTGTTTTCTATAAACGGATACAGTATTTAGATGACTTCGGCACAATCATTATTTTTCATAACTGATTTTTATGTAAAAGAAGTAATATATTTTAATCTTCTGAGGTGGTGAGAAGAATGGTATATGTCATATTTGACAGGGAATTTAAGTAATAAAATCAAATCAAATGCAAGTGTATGCTTCATCATTTAAAATATATTTTGAGACATTTTATTACTTATTTGCAGATGAATCATATATTTGTTGTTACCTTTTTTTATTACTTGCTAAGAGCAGGTAAAGTTGGTAAATCTGATTAAATTGAGTGCAACGCTTCTAGTATTTTTGATTTTCCACATACTCTCAGCTTTTGCACTTACCTGGCTATAACTTTGAAACAGCAGGATTCATGACACAAGCATTCATACCTAATTCTGGATAGTCTTAACCCTAACCCAACTTCTTCAGTCCCCCCATACTTTAATGTTGCAACATATTTTCACCTTGTGCAGTCTTCCCAGTTTTAGCCAGCGTCTTTAATTCTCCCATGCTAAATGGGACATTTTGTTCATCCTCAACGCTATTCTTTCTCCCAAGTGCCTCCATGCTTTGAGATTTTACTCTTTCCTTCTTTACTCTCCTTTTCCCTCCTCAGAAAAATTATTGAAACTGTGTACTGAAACGAATGTATTTACCATTAACTCAGCAGCCTTTCCTTATTAGTTACTATTGCATTTCCATTACTCAAAACAGAGTAAAAGGATGAGGTCCCACCGAGATTTGAACTCGGATCGCTGGATTCAAAGTCCAGAGTGCTAACCATTACACCATGGGACCAACTCCGCTAGCCTCGGCCACAGAACCGTATTTCTTGCTAAACGCTATAACTCATTACCGTTATTGACCACTTTTTATGTGTGTTTTTTATGATTAGGAACATTAGTTCTCCGGCTATATGTCTTACAAAACGGTACGCTATTAGGGGGCTTATTTCGGCATTGCTAGTTAGCTAACTAAAGCTAACCTAGCTAACTACGACTAGCTAACGAAACTCACTGTGTGGTGAGATACAGCAGCGTCGAGGTGTGAATTGTTATTAACATAAGCATCCATCTACAGGTACAGACAGTCGACCACGTTTGTCTAACCGAGCCTGCCGATGTGTTCTCAAATACATAACTGATGGTTTAACAGTCACGTCACCGCCATAAGGTGGTGCGCTAGCTAGCTACTCGTTATCCGATTTCGGCTTCTCAAAATAAAAGCTTTGTTTTCAAAATAAAAGTTTAGATTAGATAACTGCTGAAATATGTCAAACTATTTGTAGTCTTATTTTTATATGAGCTTATAGACTAACGCATTGTGCAGCTAAATAGCTGCATTTAAACAGTTTTGTAACAGATTCTTTTTTTCCCGTGGAAGCAACATCCAACTGTAAACTTGGAGGCTGGACCATAATCCTTTAATTTAACTTAACTTTTAAATAATCCCTGCTGCTCCAGTGGAGCTGATCAGTGGCCAAGGGTAAAAGATTGTCTGTACTGGTGTGACTGGGGTTGGTTGGTTTGTGCATTACACACAACCAAGAAACAGAGACTACTATTAGGTGTTCCAAAGCACCTAATAATTAACCCAATATGGAAGTGTTTTTTGAGCCCAGCTGTTTTGCAGGTTCTCAATCCAACTCTACTCTCAACACTTGATCCAGTTGACTGGGTTGCGAGATATAATGGATTAGGGGTAGACACTTATTTAATATACTATAATATCGTAAGATCTTCATGCTTATTTATTTTTCCTCAACTGGTCACATAGCAGTACATTTCATGGGCAGGCACCCAGGGATTCATGTCTTCCTCTGCGCCATTTTGAAAAATACAACACTATAATATTTAGCACTGTAGAGTTGTTGTAGCCCAGGGAACCATGTGCGATAGTACAGTACAGTAATGGGTGATTAGTGGCCATGCTGTCCCTCATCCTCCCAGAAGAGGGAACTAGAGGGACTTTAATAGACCATGGTAGGCCTCTTGAGTAGTCAGATCTCCATATTGCAGCTCCCGGCAAGCCTCCGGAGGAACGGAACACGGTATGAGGTTTCAAATTCTTCTGTCTGTGAATAAAATATCACAGTCAGTCTCACCGCATCGCAAATTTGAGAACTGGGTCATGCAGCAACTGTAATACCTGTTTTCAATAGGTCCTGTTATTTGTGTGCTTTATGAAGTCTTAGAACTGTAGGAGTCCAGGAACAGCTTCCACCTCCTCTTGGCTATCTTCTGAGGAATTATAAAAAGAAAAATAACCTTTGGTCTCTTAAGTAAATATTTGAAGAAGACAAAGGAATTCCAACAATGCTCAAGATTTGCTGCAATACCAAACTTAAAGGATATCTGTTTGTTTGAGTAAAAACTCATGAGCTCACACAGTACTAATACCATAAGTCACACATTAAAACAACTTCTGTATGTGTATCATTTACTTTTATAACTGTTGGAATTCTTATTTGCTTTTTTTTTTTTGGTAAATGTCCCGGGAGGGTTGGTCGTTTATTGCCTGTGAGAAACTATGCTGTTTACATCACAGGCCAGGGTGGTGCAGCTTGGACACCCACCAGTGATGCAGCTGCTACAGATACTCTCACGTGTAGAGGGTTGTGAGGATCCACGGAGCCATGCTGCATTTACATGTCAACATTACTCAGTATTGCTGATCCAAAGGAACTTGAAACTGCTGACTCTAATGATGAAAATGAGGGTGTTTCCTCCCCGTCCACAATTATCTCCTTCACCTAGTTGTCCTGGCACCACATTTAAGGGTCTCAGCTCTGCTTTGTATGCATATAAGAAATATGTTATTGCTTTGTGCATGCGTTACATTAACGCACATCTCTTGGACTATCACCTTTGTACACTGCACATATCGCTTTTACTCCACACTGTGAACCTTTGCACATCCCATAGTTAATATTTTTCACATCCTGCACAAAATGTACAGCTCTTCATTTTCATGAAGGATATATTGTACAGTTCCTCCTTATTTTATCTTATTCTATTTTATTTTATAATATTTCTTCACATTTTTATTGTTAATTTCTCTATTATATATATATCTCTACAATGCTTATTTATGCACCAATATACCAAAGCAAATTCCTTGTATGTGAAAACCTTCTTGGCAATAAACCCGATTCTGATGTCTGAATTTTACAAATATCCTACTGTTTAGTAGGTGACGTTTCTGAAATCAGGCCATTCCTGAAAGCCAGAAATAATCAGATTTTCTTTCTTCTTTCATGAAAACTCTGTAAGTGACTATGCTGATGGCTGTGGTGTCACTTTTAAACTGATGAAAGTGGGGCTGCGCTGTGCCACACAGTTATGTGTGATCAGGGAGCACTGGCATGGGCTTGAGTGCTGAGAATGAGTGGAGGAAGTGCCAATCTCCACCACCAGCTGCCTGCCTGTCAGCAAGTCCAGGATTCAGTTGCACATGGTGCTGCTTAGACGTGGTCCCTGACGATGAAGAGAATTATATCGAATGCTGTGCTGTAATCAGCGGTATTCTCACATGCATGCTCCTCATGTCTATGTGGGTTTTGACCAGCAGCCTGTGGCATCCCATGATGACAGATGTAAGTGGAGCAGGGTGATAGTCCCTCAGGCAGGACATCCTGGGTTTCATAGGCACAACATGAATGCTGTGTACTTAAACATTACAAACTGGAGCAGGCAAAGATCAGCACATGCCTTCCAAATCTGGCCAGAGATGCTCTCAGGTGCTTTAAGTGAGACGGTGCACCTGAGGGCTCTGCTCACATTAGCTCTGGACACAGTGAATGCTCTTAGACATACTGGGTTGTTCTTACTGTAATTCTCAAAACATGTGTAGGATGTGTTCAGCTTGAGGGAGACAGATACATGTGACACACAGCTGGGCTTCCCCATATGGCTCTGTGGTTGTCCTCAGACCCCAAGAGCTGTCCCTGAGTAATGGAAGATTGACAAAGTGAAGACAGGTGATATTTGATGATGTGTTCATGTATTTACAGGAGATGAAATAGTTTTCTTTTACATGTCTTCTCTTATCTAATGTGCCTGTAGGCTACCTGATGAAACTGTGTGTGCATGTTTATGTCAGCTTTTCTCTGACTGACTTACAAAACCCACATAAAGCCTTGTAAAATAATAATCTGATTATAATTTGTGCTACATTGCTCTTGTGCAACGTGATAGTTTTGTTCCCTGAAAAACAATCAATTTTCACTGACATGACTTGTTTCATGTCTGTTAACCTGCTACTGTTTATGACCTTACTATTTCGTTTTACAATACATAAACAGTATTTTGCACAATACACAATTTCACTATGCACACCACTCCAGCAAATTATTTTCTTTATCTTTACTGTTTTAGTTATTGTGGCGAGAACAACTACATCATAATGGATTAATGTTCTACTTTACAATAAATGCATCTCCTGTAAATCTGCAGCCTCATTACTGCTTGGATGTGCCTACTGATATGTGTGTTCAACTGATGTTTACATGTCCTGTACTGTCCCTTTGCACTATAGAACAGCCTAAAGTCAAATCTGTCTGCTCTTAAGGCATATGCCAGCATGTGCTCTGTTACTATGCAAGTTATTTATGTATCTGCACCAGTGCCATGGTTACTAATTCCCGTAGTTTTAGTGGGTCAAGTGTCACTGATTTATTATTTCCACTCTCCTGGTTTCCAGACAGCAAGCCAGCTCACTGTGAAGGGCCGGAGCATCTGAGGACACAAAATGGCAGGGCCAGAATACATTTCTGACATGGGTGTTATGGAGCCAAATAAATCCATGTTAGCAGAACGGCTTGATTCAGCACTGGTGCCAGACTTGGAGACCGCCCAAACCACAGGACAAGGATCAACTCTCCATGAAGACGAACCTAACACCCACACACTTTACTACTAGTTACTGCACATGAATCAACGGTTAACAAGCTTATGACACGTGTCCAAGGTGCTGGAGGGCACAGGATATGCTAATTCTTCTGAGGTTAAAACAGAATACAAAACTGGACATAACTAAGTCTGTAGTTGGCATTGAACTTTGCACATGCGTATTTGGGTTTTATGGTGCAGTCCTAATTGTTGAGTGGTCTGTTCTTTTTGGCCACACAGCAAGTACAAAATGTATAACTGTCTAATGTGGGGTGGACTGGAATATTTAGGGAATGTTTGTTGTTATATTTGTCGTTTTGCAGGCAAGGCGGTGCTGGCAGGAGATGCAGAGGGAAGACAAGCAGTGTTCACTGTGCTGACTGTTAGCTCAATGCAGTGGAGAATTGGAGGGCTTGTGAGAGTGCAAAATATCTGATATCTGACATTTCATAAACAGAACAGAAACCATAAACTATGGTTTCAGCCTACATCTTTTTGGTTATTGCTATCTGTTTTTGATAGAGACTCATTATCTGTTTAAACACTCGGGTGCATTGCTGTTTCCAGTTTTAAATTATTTTTCCAAAATTTAAGACCAAAATAAAGCTCACTGCAAGATAGCACAAACAGTTCCGATAGGAGATGGGATAGAAATAGTACAGTAGTAAAACTCTTTGTATTTTAATGTGTAAAGTGTATTTGTGAAAGCTATTATTTTATATAAAGAAAACATATGGCTAGGCCTTGTAAAACGTCAGAAATTAATATGTACACCTTGAAAGACAGCATCTGTTATATCATAAAAAATCTCACTAATTTGCAAAGCCGAGATCTGTATTCTCTTTACAGTCTGCGCAGTTCTACCTCTTGTTTTCAGGCTGCGGCAGGAGTATTATTTGGAAGAGGATATATGGGACCGGATGGCGCCCTCCTCTCTCTTTCCTTCTCCCCTTCGTATCTGTCGCCTTTACTGTGTTTACATTATAGACACACCCCTGACCTTCACCCAGGCCCCCTCCGCTGGCCCCACCACACACACACACACACACACACACCACAATTAACACCACGCACTGGGAGTCCATATGTGCACACAACCGTGAATGAACAGATATCATCAAAATAAATAAGCGAGTGCAAAAAATAGATAGTTCACCTTGGCGAAGAGCACAATATATCAGTCGTACCTGCCTAGTGTGATCGTGTAATGGAGTTGTTTAATCCATCTATTTTTGGCATACTCTGCTATCTCTCATGCTTTGCAAATATAGGTTACGGCAAGCTCGCCATCGCTCCCCAGCCTACCACTGTACTGCAGAGCAGACACACCCCTCCAGTACACACGCCTCGCTGCACACATTTGCAGTGTCAAAGGAATAATCAAGCAACATACAATAAAATGAAAGATTTAGGACCAGACAGAGCTCATGTTATTATTTCAACTGCGTGATATCGATGGTGATGGTGTTGTGGCTTGTTTAAATTAATTTCCAATAAAGTACAGAGCTCAAAGCGTGTAGCTGCAAAACAAAGACACTCCAGTACCAGAGAGAGACACGAGCTCAACGGGACGTTTTCCACCTATTAAAAGACACCACACCGTATCTAATGTTAGCACGGTAATCCCCACACAGGGTGTCCGTTCACTCAAAGATCAGAGGCAAAACGGTGTTGCTTTAAACCTCACGCGGTCAAAGTTGTTTACCTCTTCGTTACCTCTGACGTCACGACACACCCCTGTTTGAGGGGGCGGCTCTCCGCGTAATGGGCACCGGGAGTAACCAAACAGAGCCGGACTGGGCCGAAATGTCACCAACCACAATACGGGAGACACGCCGAGCCCACCTGTGATTGGCTACCGGAGGGGCTGGGGGGAAATCCCTCTTTTCCGAAGAGGTCCTGAAGAGGGGGCGGTGCATAACAAAAAGTAATGGCCATCTATTTGGGTCCTGGAGAAGGAGAGGTATTTCTCATCGGACAAGCGTACGTGTGATTCAGTTTCCTTCATGTTAGCGCGTGCGTGTGTCCGTCAGTGATACCCAGTTGCGCCTCAACCGTTTTCCGTTGGATGTTCGTTGGCCGCGGTCGCAGAACGGTTAATACGCTGGCCGAACTTGGTGTCGCGTTTTAGGGTTAAAGCAGCCAGCTAGCCACGCTAACGCTAGCTACTTCCAGCGCTGCTGTGTGAGCCAGCGTCTGGAAGGGCGTACGAGTTTGACGTTTTCTCCTCAAGTCTCCTCACATTTCTGAGTTTAGTACAGCGCGGTCCTCTCTCCTTAAAGCTAACCCAGCCAGTCAACATGGAGGGGACACACTTTGCAAGAGCATGAAGACGGCGACTAAAGAGGATTAAAAGCAGCTAGGTCTTGATGGGGAAAAGTTAGCTGAGGTATGAAACTTGCATGCACAGGAGGAATGCTAAATTCTAGACATGAGTTATTGTAATTTTTGCTGCTCAAGACCTCATAAAAATAGGTTTAGCACAGTTTAAATCTGTTTTAATAAACGTTTTTGCCTACGCACTTGCCTTAACGTTAACTTGTATGCTGTATGCTGTATGGTGATTACCATGGAGTGTGTATATTGCTGTTGAAAATAATTCAGCGTTACATAAACAGAGCAACTGCAGGTCAGGTACTAGGGTATAGGCCCACTCAGTGACTTGCGACATGCCATTTTGCTTTTGTATTGAACAGGATTAACAACTTGGGATAAACTGAAGAAAGGTTTCGAGTGTTACTTATTGTACACGGGCATGCAAAATCCTCAGGTGAGGCATTTTTCTTTTCCTTTTAAGTCATACCTGGCGATGTGTATATTGTATATTGATAGACTGCTGTTTGCCTGCTGAAAAAATATTCGCATGTAAGTAAGTCTTAACTTGTGTTGCTTTGAAGTTACACATTTTTGCACAGATTTTCTGGGATTGTTGCGGTCTCGTGATTTCTCAATTATGATGCTTATCCTTATTATGGTTATTAGAAATCATAATTCACTCTCATACATGTGGAAAGAAATCTCTTTAAGAATATGGTAGTATGTAATGTATGAACTATTATCAATATTAGAATTTATAAGAATTTAATATCAATATATTGCAGTAATAACATTTGCAGTTTTGAATTGGAAATATCACTACTTTTAAAACTTTGCTTAATTTATTGTGATGTGACCTAAATCAGTGACACTCACACCAACGCACTGAGGCCTGACTTTAAAGGCTGTGTAATGAAAGCTGCAGAACTGGAAAGGAATTTTTGTCAACACAGTCCATTTAAGTAGGCCTATAGTGTGTTTTTCTGTCCAAATGAGAACATGATATCTTACAGGTACAGAGTGAAAATTCCCCCCATAAGGTTTTGATTTTAACTACCAGCTCTTTAGTCACCTTTTTAATAACACAGTCTATTATCAAATTAAATGTTTATCACGTTGATAAGCACATGATAAAATAGTGCTAAGCTGCAGTGATCTTAATGCAGACTTCAGCTCTTTTGTCTTGTCATGTAACGTGCAGTTACGATTTGCCCGCATGAGGCCATGTACAACCATTTATCTGCATATGGAAGGACTTCTCTGTCACTTTCACAAACACACACCTTTGCTTGGTAGAATTTAGGAAAGTATTTATGTTTTTACACCATAACCACTCACTTCATAGTCATGGAAAACTGATCCACTGGCTCATAATGACATCATTTTAATTATTATGAGCATCTTGTCTTTCTTAAGTCTGAAATTTAAACAGCCTCCAGCTCTTCTCTCTTTGCTGCTCATCACTTCAAAGAAACTGAAGGGACCAAACACAGTTAAGAGCAAGGGCTGTATATTCTTACCTATTTTCCCAGTGAGCTTAGTGCTGCAATTCTCACGCCTATCCATTTCTGTTTATGAAACAGTTTGACTTCTGAAAAATAGCAGGTAGGGTGATGTTTTTTTTATCAGCTGCTTCATTGCTTGGTTTAAAAAAAAAAAATGAATGGAGTGTCCCTTCTCAACAACTTAGTGGTCTTGAGGTCAACGGTCACATATGTTCTGAATTCATACGACGTGAACATTTACGAGACAACCTGTATTATTTTGGGACAGAACGGAAGACTTAAACCAAATGAGGACCAAGTATGCTTCAGCTTTTGAATCAATTTTCAATTCATTTGTCAGTGGAACTGAGCGCAGACCTGCGATGAGAAGCTATGAAATGAGGCTCGGTTTGTGTCTTTATTGGCTGTAACTAGCAGGTTGCTCATGGAGCTGTGTGTGCTGTGGTGATGGTACAGTCCATTAGGTCTCCTGTACAATGAAATACCCAACCCCCTCCACCTTTCGTGACTACAGTAATTGGTTGCTTCCTCTCACATGTAGCCCTATAGAAAGAAAGAGGCTGTTGTACTTAACTGTGAAGACCTACTTGTATGTGCATGTGTGCTGTTTGCCACATATGTTCAGTTGCCTTTGAGATTAATGAAGTGTTAAGTTCCCTCTAATGTCTTTGGGTCTTAATTACCTCCTGCGGTTGATGGTTTCTCGGCTAAACACATTACACAGGTAATATTTGTTGTATACTGAGGGCAAGTCATGCACGAAAGAATTCTTCCTGGAAAGCAAAATATATGTCACTGTTTGATACCAGTCAGTGGTACGTCAGTGGATGTATCTCCAGGTTTCTTTTTGTAATTGTCTGTAACTGGATTGCAGATAAAATTTTTGTATAATTGTATATTTACTTTCAAAACTTGACTTTTCATTAGAAATACCAATGCAAGTCATTTCTTATATTTTATATTTTTTAAACAAAGTATTTCCTGAAAGAGAGACAGCATTTTATGGAGGTTATATAACTTTGACTTGTGGGCTAAGTGCATTTTCACCCACCACACCCACATGTCTGTTGTCTGTCCGGTTCTGTCCAGTTGATTCGTGCGTGCACGACTCTGTGTGCTTGAGAATGTGCATTCTCTGTCAAATTCGGCATAGACATAAACCGGTCTTTTGGTGTGTGTTTGAGTGGGCCTCTCCCTGCCTCGTCTCTTTCCCCTCTCCAGAGTCCAGCAAGGGGCCCAGCATAAGGGGGCAGGCTGCCGTCACTGCCTCTCTCTTCCCTTGCAGACCAGCGCTGGGGCCTGGGGGGGGGGAGTGGTGCAGAGACCATAGTGTTGGACACGGGACATGGGACCCCCCACCCCTTCCACCCCAGTTTAGCCCATCCTGTGTGGGGCACAGGTCACCTTGTCATGTGCTATTACTGCTGCTGTAACATGCTGCCTGTGATCGTAGGAAAAGAGCATGAGATAGACCCGTGGAGGCTGTGGGAGGGAGAATGAGAGAGAGAATGAGAGAGGGAAGCGAAAAGACAGGACTGGACTAGTCTGCTCAGCCAGTTGTTTAGCTGCATTACAGACTCAGTTTGTCTACTTTGTTGTTGTTAGGTCCACATTGTCTCTTTTTTTGTCCATTGTTCTCGTTCCTCTATCTGTTCTCCCTATGTTTTTTTTTTTTCTTTTTTCTTTTTTTCTAAACACCAAGCAGATTTGAGTTACACTTCTTCTGTCACAAATCCCAGATCATGTTTTCTTTTAATGGTACTTGTTTTCTTCATCCTCTATTACATTTCTCCCTTTTCACCCTCTTTTCTGCTATTATTGTGGGGCCTAGATGTACTTCTATGTGTGAATCACAAGCCCATGTATTTCCATTGTAGCCCAGCTCTCTCTGCAGCCCGGGTCATTCTAGATCTGATTTGTTTTATGTCTCTTCTGTACTCGTAGTGACCTAACCCGAGGTATGCAGTAAAACACATCGCCTTGTGTTTCTCCCTTCAACCCTCTCCACAACTTCTCCCTGTCTCTCTCTCTCTCTCTCGCTCTCTCTCTCTCTCTCTCTCTCTCTCTCTCTTTCTCTCTCTCTCTTTTTTTTTTCCCATTTAAAAGAAACTTTTGGCAGCATGGAACAATTTCAGAACCATTTGTGGGATTGCGTCATGTGATGTGGACGGAGGATGCTCATTGGACTGTCGGAGAGGCTTGCTTCTCCCACTCCACAGCAATCCGTCTCTTTCTTCCAGTGCTGTTATAGGTCTGGATGTGATTCTGACTCTTATGTGTTGGGATGTGGTCTGTAAGCTCACTGCTGACATTCTTGGGACGTGATGCCAGAGGTTTTTAGTTCCCGCTTTCCCCTTTCTCTTCTGCACGTCTGTGTGCAGTTAAAACGATGCCTCCTTGGAATGCTGTCTGGATATTCCTCTTTCCTCTTCGCTTTGTTATAGCTTGCCCTGTCCTCAGTCTCATTTCATTTCCACGCCCAGGCACTAATGGCACCACTTAATTAGGTTTGTTAGATGGTGGGCGTTGGTGGACAGTGGGTTTCATAATCACTTGATATTGACTTTGATGAAAGTTAATCTAACATCTGGGCCACGGTCCAAATCTTTTTCACAGCTGAGGTCTTACTTAAGGCTTTTCTGTAAGTAACAGGGCACCTGACAAGGAAAACCAATGACCGCTTTCCTGTTTGGTAATCGCATACTTAGACAATGGTGCAGCTGGAAATGAAATGGCGAGTAGAACAGAAGGAAATAAGCTACCTTATGAGTGGTATTGGACTTCTGCCATGGTCCACCTTGGCACATATCCCTGTATGAATATTTCACAGCAGCCCAAACTCAGCTGTAGGTGCAGTAACTGCAGCAGTAATGCACAGATTCATGAATTACTATATTCTAGGACTACTCTCAACGTGCAACCTCACTGGCAATGAAATGTTACAATTTCTTATATTTGCACTTAACAAGTCTCTACTGTCTGCTCCTCGGATGCACACCATCTGTAGTCGAGACTTAATTTCGCATTGATTGACATCTAGTGTCAACTAATTAGAAGGTACAAGTTAGAGGTATCCATTTGGGACACTGTGATGCACATGGTGCAAATAATTTACACTGATAAATATTGCACAGGTTGTGTCATTTTCTGCAGATATTATGCACACTTTGATGGGATATACCTTAAACTCCAGAGTGAAAAGTTTGCCAGATGTTAATTAATTCATATTTAATCGCTGGACTTTTTATGTAGTGCAGGTTAAGCTCCGGTTATTGAAGAGATTCTGTTATATGACAAGGTGAGTGTTTTTTCAGACATGTTGATCTTAACTCAGACCAGACCACCAAGAGCACTAGACCCTTTATCTTTAGAAATGATGAATGATCAACTGTTGAGCATTAAAGCTTCTGCACACAGTGTCACGTCTTTAAATCCGACCTGGGACCGGTTCTAACGTCAGTCCCTGGATTATGAGAAACATGCGTGTCATTTCAGCCATGATGTGCATAAATCAAAGGAGGAAAAGATGAGTCACCGCTCCACTGCATGCTAAGTAGCACTTGTCCTCCCTCCCGCTAGTTTGTTGGGTTAAAAGAAGGGGAAACTCCCTAGCCTCTCCTCCAGCTTCACCACCAAAATCGGGGGTAATGTCTTTATTTTCCAGCTTTCACCACCCAGTTAAAATGACAAGCTAGAGTCAGTTTGCGGTACTGCGCATAATTACAGCAGGCCTCATCTCTTGCTCATCGGCCACTGCCGCTGTGTCACAAAGAATCCCAAAGCTTCCAGTACACACTGCTTTTCCTTCTTTTTATCACTTGATTTCTCAGAGTCCATCAATTATTTCTTACCTAAGGGTTATTTAGTTGTGGAGCAAAAGGTGCGATCAGTGCAAAATGTTCTTATTTTACACTACGTCATCAATTCTTTTCTCAACTTCATCTGTTAATAATTGTTATAGTTCTACTAGAGCTGAAATGATTAGTCAATTACTCGGTTAGTTAATAGACAAAAATGTATCAGCAATTATTTTGAGTATTGAATAATAAAGTAATTATTAACATTCATAGTTCCAGCTTCTTCTCATTTGTGGGGATTTGCTGCTTTTTTTCTGTTTTTATATCATTGTAATTGAATATCTTTGGCTTTTGGACTGTTGGTCGGACAAAGCAAGACATTTGAGCTTCAGGAAATAGAAATTGTTTTCTATTGTCTGCCATTTTAAGGTTCAACCGAGAAAATTATCATCAGATTTATCGACTATAAACATCATTAATTGCAGCCTCATTGCATTGTTGGATTTTGTCCAACCTCCCTTACAAACCCCAAAAACGGAATAACTCTCAGAATAATGACGTTTTCTAAGAATTTCCCCTTACAAGTAAGACTAGATGCTGGTAAAGAGAGCTTTAGGGTGAAAACTGTTAGGAGTAGGGAGGAGGACTTTTTAAGAGGTTTAAGAGTTTCTTAAGCAGAGGAGAAAATGGAGGAAAGACAAAGAGGTAGGAGAAATATTCTCCAAACACTGAATGACATTGAGTTAATGAAACGCTACAGATTAGATCGTGCAGGGATAATGTTTGTGGTCGATCTCGTTAGAGCTGCACTCACATCTCCCACCCAACACAGTAACGCTAACGGCAAATTGATGAAAGCTGAGTCGTCTCCCACCCCCCTAATATTAAATAGATTAAGTACTAAAATGACCAGCATGGAAAATAAACAAAAGCAAATAAATATAACAACTATGAGCATGTGACTGTGTTTTGTAGGCTACTTTAGTAGGTATGGCTTTCAATTTATTCAACAGAGATGTTCATTACATAAAATAGTATTCATAATTACACCATGTCTTAATAGAGACTAAATTCTGTAATTAGCTGCTCGATTTCACTGTGTATTCCATGCCTATTATCACTAAGAGTGCATTTTTTTTCTCTCTTTTTTTTTTTGTTCAGCCAATCGCACCTTTTTAAAATGTGTCAGTTTAATGTCAAAGTTAGGAGCTCTCTAACTCAGAATGTTTGTGAATACAGCCCCTGGTCTTCAGTGTTATTACCCATTGGGTGAGCAGGGGGGTGTGGCGGTTGTCACATGTGGTGTTACCCGATCCATCCTGTGCCTTGAGCCTAAAAGTCTTTGAGGATAGGAGACTTGCATTAAGATTCAAGATATCAATAGCAGTCTTTTTCATACGTACAATTTAGTTGGCCAGCCAACAGATTTGTCAGATTGTTACATGGACAACAACACATAACACCAAAATGAGCTCCATAATTTTGAAAATGGGAGTAAAGCAACACAAACAGAAATAAATCATGCTATAAATGTGATTTCAACATGAATAGCAAATTGTTTCCCCATCCCTGATACTTCTTAAGATGAGAAGCTGTCAGAGATGAGACATTTATTTATATTTAGCCCGTAATTGAAGTGGCTTATGACTGTGTATTTTTAGCCATCTTTTTAAAATCACAAAAACAGGCTGTTTGTGTTGATTCCTTCTCTCTGGGCCACTGCTGTATGTCCACTCCTCATACTCTTTCTCTCTCTCATATCTGCAGCAGACACAGAAAGTCATTGTGACAAAGAGGTCACCCCTCCCCTACTCGCCGTATCTATGTATATATCTCTGACTGTTTTTACTCTATCTCTCCTTGCCGGCCTGCTTCTCTCGTGCATCCCTCTCTCCTCCCACACTACTGTCCCGGCTCTCTCCTGGGGGCTGGCTCTTCCTCTCTCTGACTGCAAACAACAAACGGCCATTCAGAGGGCAATGGATGAGAACTATCTGTGTAGTGAGGAGTAATGAACACATAAGCAGAGTGAAAACGTGCCCACCACATGACCTATATTCAATAAAATGATGAAGAAGATTAGAGAAGCCAGAGGAAATGGTGCTGCTGCAGAACAGTTGCTTTAAATTTGAGAGGCGTTCTGTGTCACAATGTTAAACCTGCATTTTGTACAAATTACCAAGTCTGTGGTGGTTGAACAAAGTGCAAAGCTATGAAGAATTATTTTACATAAACCAATATTGCAGCCATAACGCTCAGGTAGATGTTCATGTTCAAGAGATTTCTCTCCTTCACCTGGTGAAAGCTTATTCCTACTCATGCATGTCATGTGGCTGACATGAGATACCTTAATTACCCTCAGGGGCTCTCCACTTCACATGGTATACATGCAACTTTCCCTGTCATTCACTGACTTGTCTTTTTATATACTTATAACTTTTTGTGTCACAATCAGTAGCAACTCCTAAAGTGTCAGTCCTTCTTAAAGTAAAAAAAAAAAAAAATTGAAGTCATGATATACAGCATAGCATGAAACCACCTATTGCCTTGGACTTAATCTCTACACCTATCTATCGCTTAAAATGTTTTTTTTAATGGAAGTAAAACACAAGTGGATTCTCAATAAAAGGTAATGTACATGTAACAGTAATATATCTGTAATGACGACCAAAAATCCAATGATAGAAGTAGTCTAGAAATGCTAAAAGTAATCGAGGAAACTAAAGTCAGAAGTCCATGTTTGATATTTCTGTATGAATTTCCACTTCATCTAAAGAAGTGTGAACATTAACCATGTTAGACAGATAAAGTGCAGCCACGTTATGTTTGATTAGATGTTGGAAATGAAAGGTACAGGGTAGAAAGGGAGTTTGGAAGAATGGAACAATCCACCTCCAAAATAGCAACAATCTATGTTTGTGTTTTCTGGTTAATTTTCTGTTTTCAGAAATAATTAGCAAATATAAGTTTTATTTTCTTACTTAAGAACCCACTATGTCTCTTTATCTCTCTCTTTTATTGAGTAGTTCAAAAGCTGGCCATATTGTATAGACATTAATAACATTACAAGAAATTCCCATCCCAAGTCCTAATATTGTTACCATTAAAAACCAGCACTTGTTTGCAGCGTGAATGAATGCTGTATATGCCATTGCAGTCTGGGAGCTTGTGTTTGACCAGTCAGCAATGTTCAGTACTATAAACTACACCCCGATAGTTTCTGGACCATTGGAAAGTGTCAGGGACAGAATAATTTTATTAAATGTATTAAATATCATTGTTAAAGCAGCTATCTAAATTTTAGTTTAAAGATGTGATTTAAAAGATTTTAATGATACATTTTTAATCCCCCTGATTAACCTTAGCTTGCTTATTGAAGAATGCGGAGGTGTGGCCGAGAGAGATGCTCCCTCGTGAGGACAGACCTTTCTTAGCTGTCTTTAACTGAGACTCTTATTCGGGCAGCAGAGCTCTCGGGGCGGCTTTCCGCGCCGGGAGTGTTGGGCCCAAACCCAAAGGTAACGATCCCTTCTAAGTGTAGGCAGTGCTGGAGCTAAACCTACTATGGGGTTGCCTTCCCTCCTTTACCTTAGGCGGGCACATAACCAAACCATTGAGACTTCCCTCTTGTACTCTTACCCTTTTTCTGTTATACTCCAGGGAGAGGCCTCACTGTCGGGGGCAGCCAGATAGTCAGTCACCCAACATGAATACTCTAACAGTTCCTTGCATACCCCAGCATCTGGTGTTCCAAATATAATGCTTCATACATTACGTCCTGTTCTTCAACCTTCAGTGACTCTTCAGTGAAACTTAGCAAAAAGTCCCTAGGTTATTTCAGTACAATGGTTTAAGAGGGTGCAGGAAACTTACTAACAGTACAATATGAAAATGATTTTATAAAGAGTATAAGGTAAAACATAAAACTGATTACATGTTTAAACTATAAGGATTACAATATAAAATCCAAAATGATTATCTGATTAAACATCAAAGAACAAAACTGATCCAAAAAGAGTATGTCATGTCAAATATAAAATGATTATATGCTTAAACCAAAAAGAGTATAAACCTAAACTTAACTTTAAAGAATAGTATATATGTATACATGATGTACAAATTGTAGAATAAGAATGAGTATGTGAGTATGGTCTTGAGTAAATGAATGTATCAATGAGTAAATGGACACAGGAATGGGTAAGCAACTTGATTCTTTAAACATTTGAAAGATGGAGAGAGAAGAACTCAAACTGTTAAAATCACCACTGTAACAATGAATAATGAAAAACAATACTATGACTTTCTAAGAAGCAATACTGAATATAACTTGAGCCTACTGCTAAATGAATATGTTTGAGCCTGCTACTTAAATGAATATAAGAGAACATGAGTATATCATAGAACAATTGTGAAATATAATTGAACATAAGTATTTAACAATGCAAAGAATGAGAACAAAGTTAAATGCAAACATCCTACCATCTGGATTTCAACTCTAATGAGGGATTTCAGGGATCAGTTGAGATGGCAAGGACAGCTGAAAGTTCACACTCTTATTTTCTTGCCTCCTTCAACATCGTAAACAATTACAGACTGATGCGTGGCTTTCAGCTCATATGATACAAAAAATGACTTCTTTCCCTAGTTTTAGTGGGTTTATTATTAATCAGGTTAATTATTTTTTGTAAAGTCCCGGCCCAACATTCAACATCCACTGAAAAAAAAAATTTCATCCTAAAGCCAGTTTTAAAATCCAATTCTATCTTATTTCCAGCCTTTAGGTTTTCTCATGCTTTGTTCAAGTTGTGACATTTTTAAAACAAAAATTTGATTGCTATATTATATTATTTGGCTTGACTGGAAGCAGATGGACAGAAGACGCGTCCCAATAAATTCTTCACATGTTAGCAGTTGGTTGAAGCAGTTTGGTTTGGAGAAGGAAACGTTGGAAAAAGTAAATCAGGTGACCTGGGATAGTAAAACATCCATAGAAACGTCTCAAGCTCCTTCTGCAGCGTAGTCCATTTCTCACTGTTTCTCTGTTTGCTCAGTGGGTTCTTAACATCACATTTCTGCCAGAAATGCACTGCTCCTGTTTGCAGGGAGCAACAAAACTGTTTACCACCTGAGAAGTTTTTAGTTCCAACAGGTTGGAGTTCAGCAGTTGTTTGTCAGTGGCAATGCACTATTCAAAACACATGGCAGTGATTCTCAAATTGCTAAAATAGTCTAGTTAGAATCTACAAGCACCCTAGTTTTAGATGTTTCTTATCAAATGTACTTCTATTAAGCAGCCGTCAGGTGAAAAATCCGTACTTCCGTCATGGAACTGGACTCAACCCTGTAAGCTAATCAGAATTCACAGTGTTTCTGTTTTATCTCTAGGCTTTATGCCAGTGTAACACATGAGTACTATTTTTCATTCTTACTGCAATGGCAGATCTGATTGATGCTGCCGAACGCCGTACACACAATATGTATATCAGTCAAAAGTGAGACATTCAGTAGAAGCCTACAGCTCAAAACCTGTTCCCTGCCTTTGCATGCTCGAGACTGGAATGAGTACAGATCTGGTCTAATAACCTGATGCATTATTTAGCACTCTCTCAATACTACTGTGCATTTAGTGTAATGGCCTGTCAAAGCTGAATGCAATCCCAGAGGACTGACTCCACTGATCTGTTGGTGATATAGTAAGGTAAATGGCTGTTTTTCCTATTGGTTCACAGTGAGTGATGAGTGTGAATGCTTGCTGGGATTAGTTTGCCTACACGCAGTAGAACAGATTTTATGTTTTGCAAAGGGCTGTGCCATTTATACTGGTCATTGTTGTGTAACATTACATTACACGATAGCAAATTAAATTTTATAGCCATTATGTTAGACCTGCCAAAAGGACCAATTGTATATTTAAACCATCCATATACGCTGCACTTTTTCTGTTGGGTCATAGATGTACTCTGTATGTTGATGATGTGTCAAACTCAGCAGGACTCTCTTATTAATACTCCGCATGAGAATGACGGGCAACCACCACGCTTTTTTTCCCAAGGATAACGCACATAACCCAACCACAATTTCTGTGTTTATGGGCCAGCTCGTACAGCTGGCCCATAAACGAAGCTCATAATACGAAGCTACCAAAGTAATCATTTTTTAACAGACATCCCGGATGAGGTTGGGAGTACAAGTTGCAACAACACAAGGGGGGTTTCGACACCCTCGCCGCAGGAGGCTACAAGACTCCATAATGTCCTGGCTGATTCTGAAAACTCGTCTTTGACAGAAAAATTGGCAATCATATCATCGATTGAGTGTCTGGCCTTACATAGAAGTTGTATTTTCCCATGAAATCAGTTTTATTAAAGACTACCCAGGAAGTTTGTTTAACCCCAATTGCAGAAATCAGTGTTTTTATGGGACTATTTGGAATTATCCTGCATATTCATATTACATGACCTTCATGGCAAGTGTTATCGTATAGTAAATAGCCTGGAGGCCTTTTCATGGCAGTGTTAGAATAGGATTTGTCCATGGACTCATCAAGATGACATGACATTTGTTTGATATGATTGATGATTAGTGCAGCTTTCATAGCCTGGTATGTCATTCTGAACGACCTTTGACTCAACATGTATACCTTAACCCCTGCACAAAGGAAGTGTGAGAGGATGGGTCGGAGAAAGAAACACCAGTTGTGCACCAACAGGAGAGTTTAGGATATACCCTTGCCTATTCTAGTCACTGTAGGCTAGTTGGGCATCGTAAAACAAAACGAAACAGTGTGGACACGCTGCTTATAAAAACTTTCACCATGCCAAGTAAATATAAATGTTCCATTGAGTGCAAATAACATATTTGTCAGGCTTTACAATGTAGATTTAACCCACTATGTCAGTTTATTTTATATTATGTATAATGTGAGAAATTGCTGCTCTGCTGAGTTTTCTTTACAGCTGGCCAGAGCTCACAGTTCCAGGAGCTCAGTTCAGTGATGAAGCCAAACCGTCATCAATCCATGAGTTACAGTTCGACATGTCTGCTAAATTCCCTGCACAAATATTTGCTGTCAGCTGCTGCTTCTTGAGTCGTGTGCATACTTACTGTTTCCCTCTACTGTAACAGTCGTTGCGTTAGATGTTCCTGCTCTAAAGGCATATTGTTTATATTCAAAGTTGTACTAAAAAGAAAAACAACAGATACAAATACAGTTGTTGCATGTAAAGGAGTATATGAGACTTTCAGCAGGACCAGTGTTTTTTAATTAGACATAAGTGATGGAGCGATGCGTCAAAACATTTTAAATTATTCAGCTGGGCTCTTACCTCATTGACTGTTGATTTGTGAGTTTGTTGAGGTTTGTATCGGTTTAGTTACCCTCCGCTCCCCTCCCCTTGCTTGCTTGGCCCTCCATCTCCTCCCGTCATTTGCTTTCACTCTGCAGTGGAAGCAAAGAAAAGAATAAGAAAGGAGCTTTGTGAAAAGGACAGTGATTGTTTGTTTATGAGGATGCTTGCCTTGCGGTGACATGCCTTTTTTTTCTCCCTCTCACAAGGCCTTTAAGTGAAATAGATACTCGGAGCACTATGTAATCAAATGCAACCCAGATCCAGCATCTTGAAGTGGAACAAGGGTTTTTCCACTTGATTGATATGGCTCCAGTTCCTCGCCCCAGGAAAGAAACGCTGGAGTTGAGTTCACCTCCAAAGGGTAGAGTGGGGACTTGAATTTGTCCTGAAGGAAGGGACACTGTTTGGTTAGCATGGACAACGGTGGAAAGAGATGTGTCTCACTTGGTGTAGTGTTTTTATAGCAACTTTTTAAGAAGAAAACTTCACTGAATTAAAAATATAATGATGGATTGATTAAATAGCAGTCATTATAACTGACTTTTGTTATTTTCTTCTCGCATAACTTGTGAAGTGCAACACTGAACAAATTATAACTTGAGAAAATATTCTTAAATTTACTTCAGATGTTGGAGGTTGGCAGTCTAATTCATGTTTTTTTTTCTTGTTTTGTGCTGATTGGTGGCAAAGTTATTGAGCAAGTGAATAGTTTGTATAACCAGGAGCTGATTTTTTTTTTTTCTTCTCTCCCTTATTTTTCTTTCTCCATTTCACTCTCTTTGTTAAGTGATGGAGTCAACGGTTGTAAGTACGTCCACTCTGCCCCCTGAAGAGTTCGACAGGAATGTGCCGCGGATCTGCGGCGTGTGCGGCGACAAAGCCACCGGCTTCCACTTCAACGCCATGACCTGTGAGGGCTGCAAGGGGTTTTTCAGGTACGTAAATTCATCCGCGAGGTCACAGATGCGCTGTAAAGCATACACTAATTGACTTATCTAATGCACACGGATGTGTACACACACACACACACACACACACACACACACTCACTAAGTGGGCCTTGTGTCACAGAACAATAGCTCATATCGCCCTGATGAGAAAGATGCATGTTGACCATGTCATTAATACATGTACACATTAGCATACAAACACGTCTGAACTTGCATTTTCGACGGCCACCCACATAGTCACACACACATTAAATGTAATTACCACCCACAGTTGCATAAGAACACACACAAAACCACCGACATCATTCGAGTTCACGCTAATGCCCAGCAGCAGGTAGAGAATACAGATGAGCTCGGCCCTGTAGTTAATGCCTTGGCTGCTGCCTGCTCATTGATACACACATGAGTTTCCAATTTAACTAAAGACAAAACTAGAGCAAGCCACGATTTTGTGAGTTTGTGTGTGTTTGATGTGTCCACCCGTTTAGGTCTGTTCCTCCCGACGGTGTTGATATTTAAAGGGAGAGGATGAAAAAGACGGATGTTTAATAATCTCCTTCCGTGTCGCTCAGCTGGTCCTTGTTTGAACTCTCACCAAGCATGCTTATCTGTGTGTTTTTTGCTCGCAGCTGTGTATAAATGTTCATACATACGTGTCCGTCACCGACTAAATCGTTGTGCTTTGCATCACTGTTTGGCAAGCCTGGATTCCTTGGCACTCGTCCATATTTATGCTGTTTCACTCCCAGGCTTGAAGGGCAAAAATATTTATCCTGTTCTACCATGATTATTATTTGTGCAAAACACTTTCAAAGGTTTCACAGCGCTGTAGTTGTTAAATTCAAATTCTTTGCATAAACATCAACGTAGTTACAAACATGTTCAGACACGCACATAGAGCCTTAGCTAAATTCTTAACGTCAGTGAGCTCTTTTATTTTCACTTAGTGTTTATGAAGTGATATATCTGTATTTTAGCAGACTGTAAAATGTATACAATTTTTATTTAGGCGCAGTATGAAGCGCAAGGCCGCCTTCACGTGCCCCTTTAACGGCAGTTGCACCATCACCAAGGACAACAGGCGCCACTGCCAGGCATGCCGGCTCAAGCGCTGTGTGGACATTGGCATGATGAAAGAGTGTAAGTACGACAGGTGACTCATATGTCTTCAGGGCAATACTCTAACCTCACACTGTGTGATTTACTGCATGTGTTTAAATAGTGGAGTTATTTAGTTTTTGCAGGCTGATCCCAGTTTACAATAAATTATTGTATCAATTACTATAAATTGCTAGGATAGGATCATTTGGCGAAAAGTTTTTGTACACTTTGAATGGACTCACCCAAGACCACCCTCCCACATAGACAAATTCGACATTAATGTAACATACTGTATATAAATTACATTACATCTACTCTGTTTCTTTTTTCTTGGATGCATAGTAAAATTTACACAACTGCTGTTTGCTGTTTTGGGGGCTTACTGTCCTTCTTGTATATATTATGTAATATTTGGACAGGGGTCAAGTATCTCTGGGTCTTTGCTCCCATTAGAGTGTTTAGATGTTCTGTTTGAACTGGAGGAGCCTCCCCACATTGTATACAGTGAGTATACTCCATCTGAAGTTTAAACACCTGCTGTTATGTACAATCTAGCGAGGCCTCTTCTTTCCACACAGTCTTGTTTATTTTCTTGGTCTGTAAATAGCAGGTACAATTTTTTTTTTCTTGTTTTCTCCTGATATCCGGATATTGTCCACAGGCCTCTTTTAAGCAAAGGCCTCTCTCACTTCCAGCTGAGTGTTCTTTCCCCAGAGGGTTTCTGGGAATACCACGAGTGGTGGCACCGACACTGCGATTTACTGTACACGAACAGTTGCAAACTGTTGCAAAAACAGCAGCATGTTGTTGAGACCCAGCTCTCTCTCCCTCTGTCTGTCTCTGTGAGCTAATTCAGTGGCTAGAACAACAAGGACCAAACAGAACAGAGACAATACATTCAGTTGTTCAGTGCAGCAGGTTCTCCATATGGACCCGTCCCCTCCCATTCTCTTCCTCTAGAGAATAACAACCCACCCCACCCACCCTACACCCAATACCACCCACCCTACACCCAGTGCCACATTGACATAGCTGCCATCACAGTGTAAAACACAAGTACATACTGAAAAGCTTTAAACCAATTTTGATGGTATACCTGTATTCTGTAATCTTAAACTCATTGTTCCCCACCTGTTTTCTGCTTATGTAAAAACTGTATTCTCCATTCTAAAGTTTATTTTTCCTTTATTGTGTGCGTGTATAAAACACTCTCCCTCTTTGCCTCTTTATACTTGCACCCTCAGTCATTCTGACAGACGAGGAAGTGCAGAGGAAGAAGGACCTGATTCAGCGGCGGAAGGATGAGGAGGCACAGCGCGAAGCAGAGCGTGAGGCGCGGCGGCCCCGGCTCACTGACGAACAGAGTCAGGTCATCACCACGCTGGTGGAGGCGCACCACAAAACATATGACGACTCCTACTCTGACTTCTGCCGCTTCAGGGTTTGTGTCTTTAATACAATTAATCTCATCGACAATTATTATTAGATCAACCTTTTCAACAGTCAGATTTATTTCCATTTGAATTTGCTTTTTATAGATAACAATGCAAATTTCATGGGACAGAATAGAAATACAGCTGATATTGTTATCATAGAGTTAAAATCAGCAATTATGCTGCTTTAGATTTGCAGTTTGTCACTTCCATAGTCTCACGAAATAACAATATTGATGTTAATTTCAAAGCACAGGGATCTTTGCATCACAGCATTTCAGTGTTGTGTTTTTTTCTTTACTCCATTGCCTGTCAACAGCAGTCATGTTTTGTATTGTTCAATTGTTACAAATCTCACACCCAGGGGTCCATTTCTCCTCGGAAACTCTGTGTTGAATAACCCTCAAACACCTCTGTCCTTTCAGAAATCTAACCTGTGCTGTTCTGTAACAGATTTCTATCCCCATAAAATAGAGACACGACCATACTCAAGTCCAGTAATTCGATCCCATTTTTTCAGCAGATTTTCTCTGTATTTTTGAATGAGAATCAGAATTATGAACACTAATTGGTCGGCTGTATGCATAAATGTAAAATATTCCAAGATTACCCTCAACATCAATAATCTCCATCTAATGACTTATCCTTTTGGCTTTTCATTTTTGGTGACTGGGACTTTTGTAAGAATCCTCCAGAGTCTTCATATGTGCTCCTTTTCTCCCGTCTAGCCTCCTGTGCGCGAGGGCCCGGTGACGCGTAGCGCCAGTAGAGCTGCCTCTCTCCACTCTCTGTCGGATGCCTCCTCTGACTCCTTCAGTCACTCACCAGGTAAGAGACACACACTATAAAGGCTTCACTTAAAATCAAGTGAAAACAGTGACTGTCTGCGGTTACAGTTCAACTGGTTTGTCCTGCACGGTTCCCCTTTTGTAGGAATCATCTAGAAACAAATCTTATATGGAAACAAGGAAGAATAAGGTATTGCCTCACTAGAATTATAACTGACTTGTGAAAGAAAAACGTTTTTTGTTGTTTTTTTTTCAATGTTCAATAGAGTGAAACTATCTCACACAATTGGCAGACATGTTTTGAGAAAAATAATATCAAAAGAGTTAATACTTGACAGCTATTTCTTTCCAGTTCAGTTCCAGCATGTTGGCCTATCTAATCTGTTACACTGCTTTACTGAGAATGTGGTGGAAATTCTGTGAATAACCTGTTCTCCCCCAGACACCTGACTCCTACTAGTAAACATCAGTTCATTAATGCACCCGTCACTAATGGAGTGAACACAGCGAGGGACACGGTCACGGTCACGTGGCCTACTGCCAACACACAGCAGAGACAAATGAGTCAAAACAACCCCAGCTAGCTCTGCATGCTTCACATGTTGTCGTAGCTGTCATCTAAGCTTTCATCTCACTCCTACTGACCTGACACTGGTGTATTTTCACATGATCCTTTCCGTCAACAAGCCCTTTCTATTCTATGATTTCTCTCCGCCCCGAGCGTGTTTACTCATGGAGGAATAGTGTGACATTGTCGTGCTTTGTGTATGATTGTTTTCTCCTCCTCCTTTTGTACTTTCTTCTGTATCCTTCTCTTTTCTCTTCTGCCTCCTCTCTGCTCTTCTGTCTTGCTCACTGCAGAGTCAGTGGACACCAAAATGAACTTCAACAACCTGCTGATGATGTACCAAGAGCAGGGAAGCAGCCCTGACTCCAGCGAGGAGGAGGGTTCCAGCTTATCCATGCTGCCTCACCTGGCTGACCTGGTCTCCTATAGCATCCAGAAGGTTATTGGCTTTGCCAAAATGATCCCTGGCTTCAGGTATGTGTGTTTCTGTGTGTGTATATGTGTCTGTGGAGAGCATCTTTCTATCTGTCATAGTTTTGACTGTCACTCTGCATTAGTTGTTAACAACTGATAGCGAGACTGTTTGCGAGAGAACAAACATTCCCTGTCTGAAGAATTTGACTCCTAGGCCTATAGGCTGTCAAAAAAAGATTGTCTTACGAAATTAACAATGACCAATATAAGATGGCAAGAAAACATGTTCGTTAGCAGAAATAATTACTTTATAATAATGACATGTTGCCAATTCGGTCTTGGGCCATGCTGTTTTGCATACCACTGTGACATAGAGATAGAGGAGAGGGTACAGTTTTCAGAACTCCTCCTCATGTCTTTTTTTTTATTTACATGTCCCTGAGTGACTCTTTACCTAAATGTGCGCTGAAGACTTTGTGCACATACTTGTTTTTCTGCTTGATTAATCGATACTGTGTCACAGCGATGGCTGATGTCTAAAGGCCACAGATTACTGATAGTCTGCATATCGCAGATAGCTGACACATTGTGGAAAATGTTTTATGTTGTGTTGTTCCTTCACTAGACAAAGTTGTACCTTTGCCACTGTCATTTTGTTTGTGTAAAGTTCAGCCCTTTTAAGTATGTTAGTAGGTGATTGCCTAACCTTAGAGGAAACCACTCCTCTAGTACTGAGCAGTCACCTCTCTGTCTTGCATGTGCAATCTCAGGTTGTCTATCTGATCGTCAGGCAACATTTCTTAATAGACCTTACGTGATAGACCTGTTACAGGAAAGTACATACATTTTTGTTGAAACATTTGAATGGTAGAATGCTGATTCTTAAGAGATATGAAGGAGAGTACAAAATCTTTATGTTGAAAATAGAATAGAGTAAAAAGAGTAATAGATCTGTGGAAGACACGAACCATCACATTATTTGTGACTGTGAAAGCAAAATTACGATAGCTGGCCATTGGCCTAAGGTCTTTTCATTGTTTCTTCCCCACCTTCCACACATAGCAACTCTTGCCTTTCAGCGTATTTTTCTGTCAGCGTCTTGACAGGGACAAACGCTCAGTGTCTCGGGGGTAACCCCAAAGTCAAGGCTAAAACGAGACGGGGCCTGTATTTCCTGAGAGTTGTCCTTCCCGCAGGCAGCGAGTGATGGACGTGGTCGGATTACCTTTGGAATGTTTGTACACTTATGATGTGCTCCCTAAGCCCTTAAAAAGCTCCCCAGACCTCCCCTAAAGATCTGCAAGTTTCAGCTTATGTCTCCTGCTACTTCAGTAGTTTCATTTTATAAACATTTAAAGATGCAGTATTTTACTGCGACAGTGATGAGGCTTGAAATGAGTTTTCCATACACAAGGACCCATCACAGCAAGAGGAAGCAAACAAAGTAACGTTTTGGGTGATTTTTTTTTTTTTCTTCCTGCACAGCAAATATCTGGTAAACTTTGAAGACTTTGACTGACCTTGAACCCAGAGTCAGTAAACCATTGATAAGCAAAATCCTTTGATAGGATTTATACAACTGATGAACTGACATATTGCAGACATAAACACATGCAGAATGGACAGGCACTTGGTTTGAATCTTTACTTGTTTACCTGTTGCTGCATCGGTTTCCTCTCACATTAAACGTAATCAACACTACATGATTAAGGTTATTTGATTTACTATTGCCACATAGGCGCACCACATTTGGACAAACTGTGCTGTCAGTAAAGGGGAGTAAATACTGGAATGGCCTACCACGTGCAATAATGCATCTCAAACAATGGCTTATGGCGAACCAGAACTGTGGTCACTTTTAACTTGACATGTTGCACACTGTGTTTCGTCTTTTCTACTTGTGTATTGTATATTATGTATCTGTATATTGTCACTTGTAATGTTTCTGTTTTGTTACCTTCCATAGGTTGGACTATGGATATAAATTGGCATTCTTGCTAACTCCGGCATGTTGTATATCTTGTATTTTTATACTGATGTTCATGAACGTGCTCTGTCCCATCAAATAAATAGAATAAATAAAAATAAATGAATATTGGCGGTCCACTAACCTATCTTTCCCTACAGGGAGCTGACTGCAGAGGACCAGATTGCCCTGCTCAAGTCCAGCGCCATTGAGGTGATCATGCTGCGCTCAAATCAGAGCTTCAACCTGGAAGACATGTCCTGGAGCTGTGGTGGGCCTGACTTTAAATACCAGATCAGTGATGTCACCAAAGGTCAGTCCAAACGCTGCCACGTGTACAGTTTGACTGCTGTGAAAACGAGCTAGTGTTTAGGACTATGTATACACATGCTTGTCACCTCATTTTGCTCAGCTGAAGCACGTTACACATTAACACTTCGACTCAGAGCTTGAAGGAAGCAGCTCGGCATTAAGGAGGTGACCCGGATCATTAGTGTGGCAGTACAGATAAGGTTACTGGCAGTGGCCTGTGTACGCACCCATAGGAAAAGGATGCTAATGCACGTTTTTCTGCAAAACCAGTCTAACATATCCGCAGAAGCCCCTGTGGACATGGCTTTCATATGCCTTTCAAACAAGAGCCCTCTCTCTGGGATCAACCAAAGAATGTCACTCCTGACCTGCTCACCACACAAAACAGCCACTGTCTGGACCAGGAGAAGCAGCTCTGTTGTGCTCTTCTTACAATATCACTGAATAGTTCACGTGAACATGTGTTTTCTCATGCGCTAACCAATAGGAAACAAGTTTCAGTTCAAGATGAATAAAAGAAAAAAGTGTAACTGTCTTCCACATGGTGTTTCAAATCCAGCCTGTCCCTTGTTTCACAGTGGCTAGTAAGATAATTATGTAACACAGCAGTTAGTGACTGCTGTGTATCATTAAAAATGTCCCAATACAATACCTGAGTTTCTATACCAAAGTCGTACTTTTCAATACTTCATTTTGTATAAAAAACAAGTTTTTTCCAGAAACTTTTAAACTTTTTAAAATGCATCAGTGTTTAATATTGTCTCATAAGACCATCGCCTAAATAAAATGCAGTGTAAAATTAAGTCATTATTCAATTAGAATTAATGTATTAATTGCAAAGATTAATTGATCTGAAAAAGCATTGGTGCTAACATATTCCATGCTACAGGCACAATTCTGTCAGTGCTCAAAAAGCAGTAAGGTTCAATACACAGCCCCAGCTATAAAACGAGGAAATGGAGGTACGGTCACGGTAATCAATGGAAACTTTTGATCAGTATGGTTATGGTTTGCCATTTACATGTCTACACAAAAAAACAACCTCTCCTAAGAAATGGCGTCGACGCTGATGCAAATTCAAATTTGCTGATTGAATAAATTCTCAGTCAGCATACAAGAAAAAAATCCTCTCCAGAGATGACTCCCAACA
The DNA here is from genome assembly GCA_002120245.1 of Maccullochella peelii. Lineage (NCBI taxonomy): Eukaryota > Metazoa > Chordata > Actinopteri > Centrarchiformes > Percichthyidae > Maccullochella > Maccullochella peelii. Next base: position 54,110 of record LKNJ01002666.1, read on the forward strand.
GGCAAAATGAAATATTAATGAGTAAGAGGGATGGCAACGTTCCCTGGAGGACCTTTCTTCTGCGATGTATATGTGTGTTCCATGTGCTGCACGGACCGTAACGATGTGTTGCGTCCTCTGTAGCGGGCCACACTCTGGAGCTGCTGGAGCCGCTGGTGAAGTTCCAGGTGGGCTTGAAGAAGCTCAACCTGCACGAGGAGGAACATGTGCTGCTGATGGCCATCTGCTTGCTTTCTCCAGGTACCGTAGGTTTGATTGTGCGGAGGACGGAACATGTAGAGGGTCATCATGAATTGTTTATGAGTGATCTCGTTTGCCTCTGTCCTTTTTTCTTTTTTTTCCTTCCCAATAGAGAATATATTTTTTATAGCTTTTATTGTGGAAAAAGATCAACTTAAACATTTTGAGATTATTTAAAGCATTACTGCCACCTGTCACTCAACATAAATCACAGGTGTAGGTCTGAAGAGTTTCGTCTCTCTCATTGATTTATGTGTATGGTATGCATTTGCAGATAGATACAGTGTATATATTACACATGTATAGTAATGCAAGCACGCAAGTCTGTGGAACTAAGTGGATATTTGCATTCCTTTGCGTGTATGAGGCACCTCATTAACAACACATGGATGTGCGCTCTCTGATCTAAAATTTGCAAGCCACCTGACCAGAATGTAGAAATACATAAGTCAAAGATCATACAATGTTAATTTACAATTTACAATTGGACTTCTAAGACTGTTTTCTGGGATAAATATTTTTTCACAAGGAACCCAAACACAAACATTGCAATCCTGAATTTCAATTTTTGTAGTTAATTTCTGTTGCTTTTTAGCTTGACAGTTAACAGCCACAAATATCTTAAGACTGCCCTCCCCTCTCCTCTCCTCTCCTCTCCTGCAGACCGCCCAGGTGTGCAGGATCACGCACGGATCGAAGCCCTCCAAGACCGACTGTCCGAGACCCTGCAGGCCTACATCCAGCTCCACCACCCAGGAGGACGGCTGATTTACGCCAAGATGATCCAGAAGCTGGCCGACCTGCGCAGCCTCAACGAGGAGCACTCCAAACAGTACCGCTCGCTCTCCTTCCAGCCCGAGCACAGCATGCAGCTCACCCCGCTGGTGTTGGAGGTGTTCGGCAGCGAAGTCTCCTAGAGGCTGGAGACCAGACCCATGGGGGTTCAGAAGTAGGAAGAGAGCTGGAGAGGATGTGCTGGATGGACTAAATGGAGGTGTGGAAGAGAGAAAGTGGTGTGTGTCTGCGCGCGTGCGTGTGTGTGTGTGTGTGCGTGCGTGCGTGCGTGCGTGCGTGTGCGTGTGTGTGTGGTTTCATGTGTGTCTTGTCTAATGAAGTCTATGTTGGCACAAAGGCCAAGGTTATGTGGATAGCAAGCTGCAAGGTGTTAAGAGACACAGTAAACAAGGAAACTTCATATACCACAAATTAAACTATACATACAACTTCTGCCTATATACAGTGTTTTGTCTGTATTTAAATCAACAAACAGCTGCTTTAAACGTCTGGACATTATGTGTGTGTGCATGAAGTGCACACACACCAACACAACAAGCATTCTCAGTTATTCATTTAGCCATTCAGTTGAGCTACCTCTTTGTTTTACTGGGGTTGTTTTGTATTTACATCACCTATGTGAAACAGTAACTTTTACACAGAACAATTTAGATACAGTACGGATGACATTTCAGTTTATCGGTGCAAAAGCAGTGCCTGCACATTACATTTGAATTTTTTTATTTCTTCTGTTGTTCATTTGCTTCTCTCTATGGCAGCATATATATATGACTGTGTATACAATTCAAACACACGCCTTTCACCTTTTTCACCAAAGGTATGGTCAGCTACTTTCTCACAAAGCTTCCAGCACCTAAAATGAATCTTGCTGCTCTATGGCTCGTTTTAACGCATGCAGCCACTCGATGTGCTAGCAGGTCGTGTGACTAGCCTCACAGCCTATGAAGGAAACTGTCATTGTTTAGGTTTACTGCAGAGTACAGAACATAGTCTGTAATTTAGTGAGGTTTTGATGAGGACTTTGGGGTGTCTGGTTTTGAGGTGAGAATTAGCCACTAAATGTGTTAGCTACTTTTACACTGCTAACTGTCAATCAAACCAAGCCTGCGTTATGGCTTGTTACTCTCTTTTGAAATTGTTTTTCATTATTCTTCTTTTGTTTAATTGTGTTTTTCCCTGTAAATAGTTCATTACTACAACATGTATCCTAAGCACTGTTATACCACCTTTTACTCAAGCCTATGTATTGATATACAGCATCTATATGATCACAGATTTTAAAGGGCTAATTTGCCAAATCTAACTGGAATAGTAAATCGAGGCCAAAGCAAGGGGCCTGTCTTGTTAATATATAGCTTCATTACCATACTTGGAATTGGCATATATACTGTTGTAATTGCAATGGAAGCTTTTTGTTTTCTACGGCATTTCACCTTTTAAAAACAATTCCATGAATTGTTCCTCCTCAGTGTACCGTGAGCTCAGTGGGTGGAGAGCTTGGGAAGCTGCTTCAGACCTCCACAGATATCACACCCCTTTCGTTTCTGACAGGGAAGTGGATTTTCTAGAATGTCTGAGGGCCTGGTGGTGGTGGTGGTGGCTCGCTCCTCTACACCCAGGCCCTCCTGTTTGATGATGTATGCTGCGCAGCCCTCTAGTGGCTGCATTGTGTAAATACCAGGTGTGTGTGTGTGTGTGTGTGTATGTATATATATATATATATAATTATATATATATATAATTATATATATATATATAATATGTCCGCCGCTGTATATAGGGCTACATAGATATATCTCAAGGCTAATTTCTTTCAGAAATATATATGCAAATACAATATTGACCCTTTCTTTTGTTTTTGATTCATTATCACTATGTTCTGCGACACTATGCTTTTTGTTTTGACTTTGATCGTGGGTTGTTTTTTTTTTTGGTTTTTTTGTAAGAATGAGTTAGGATTGGCTTAAACAGGAATTGCTTATGTATTTGACTCAGTCAAATTATTATTTGTTTAGTGGTGGGTTGATGTACAGTGGGGCAAAAAAGTATTTAGTCAGCCACCAATTGTGCAAGTTCTCCCACTTAAGAGATGAGAGAGGTCTCCAA
>LKNJ01002667.1:0-48499 GCA_002120245.1 Maccullochella peelii
CAATAGGGTCCTCGCACCGAGGTCGGTGCTCGGGCCCTAAATACCAATAATACAAAGGAGAGAGGCTACCCAGACCACTGTGACAAACCTTTTCCCTAACCTACCCGTGACAAATACCATTACTGTTCTTTAAAATGGAGCAGGTGGCCCCAGTGGGAAAGAAAAATATACACCTTAATTTGACAACATTAGATAAATTCAGCAACAAGCAAAGTGAGAAGAGAGAAAATATTTCATTATATGCTGAATGTTATTTAAGTAGAGAATTTTGCAACTGAAGGTCATAACAAAGTCATGACAGCTGCAGATGGCTGCTGCTATTTGAAAAATACTTTTAAAAGACGAAGAGTCTACAGCCATGCTAGCAACTCAGTGAGGCTGTACTGTAGACAGTGCTTTGAGCTAAATGCTAATGCCAGCATACTAATATGCTCACAATGACAATGCCAACTGTACTGATGTTTAGTATAGTGTTTACGATGTTCACCATTTTAGTTGGCATGGTAACATTTGCAAATTAGCACTACACACAAAGTACAGCTGAGACTGATAGTTTGGCAAAGTATCGGACAAATTTAAATTTTGACCTGATGACAGCACTAGATGAAAAATCAGGGGCTACAATTCATCCTTAGAAGGAAATGAATGTCCAAACCAAATTTCATGGCAATCTAAGTCATAGTTGTTCAGATAGTTCAGTCTGGACCAAAGCGGTGGTCCGAACCACCAACTGACATTGTCATCCCTAACCCTAACCATGCCACTAGCATGGCTGAATATGAAAAGTTCACAGTGAAACAAAGATGCACAAATGCACTAAAATGTTTGTTTCCTGAAACCACTACAAATGAGTGCCACATAAAATGGCAAGTATTTGACATTATTAATTTATACCAATCATGCAGCCCAAGTGGAACCCAAAAAAACATCAAACATAATCTACTTTTTTCTAGTTCCACTGTGCCTCCTCATGACATTCTATTACCTGCCACCCTAGTTTGAAGATTAGTGTGTGAAGATATCTTTTTTTATTTGAAAAGGCACTTAGGCACTTTGTCCCCTTGTCCGCAGGAGAACCAGGACAATGTTCTCAGAGAAAACAGACCAATTTCAAACCAATTACTCCCATGAACACAGAGACTGAATCATGCTGAGAGAAAATGTGATTCCATTAACATGGTCCCTGCCAGTCACAGACAGCAGACAACAGACAGCGCTCACAGTGCCAACACTGAGTGAACTGACTTACTAAACCAACCATGGGGCAACTCTGAGAGTTGTGTTTCAAATACATCATGAGGAAAATGGTCTCATGAATCGATTTTGTTTCAACAAAGGAGGTTTTGGGTTAATGGCACGAGTCATCTCCAACCAGAATCCAACCACAAAGGGAGGGAGAGGAAAGTCAAAAGACGAGCAGAGCCTGCTGACACAGAACAGCAAGGGATAAAAGTCAGAGATACTCTTGACAATGAGCTGAGTCATGAAAGATATGGCTGCATGGCATTCACCTGACCCGGCAAGATGACCATGCCATGTCTGTGTTTGTCTTAACATTGTGCGCTAACTCATACCCAATCTGTCTTTATTGTTTACTAAAGCCAGGACAATTTGTAATGCCTCTCCAACCTTTCTAATCTTCCAGCTGGATAAATATGTACCTGTGCCTTGCATGCACTTAACAAAACACATTTTTTCCCACCGGGGGCCTCTCACATATCAATTGGCTTTATAGTGTTTGGGTTTGTGATTAGAAAAAAATAATAAAGCATGTAATAGGACAATGATTTATTGTGGAACCATCAAAATAAATAAGAGCTGGACAGTTTATGGATTTCAGTTTGTAGCAGCCAATGTTCAAACAGCAAAAGAGGTACTGCACACATATTAATATACAGTATAATACATGTCTGTTTATATCTCTATTGTGCACCCAGATAATGTGCAGCTTTCCACCATGACAACCTTCTTCAGGTTTGTCCCTGCAGAGCTCTGAGGCGTCACAGCTCCGCTCCCCTGAGAAGACGAGGACTGAGCTGCAGGACAAGAGGGAAGGCCGTGAAGCCTCAACTCTGCCCCAGGAGGAGCTTAGAGTTCCCCCTGTTGCATGGACAACATGAGTTTCCCTGAACATGACCAAGGTTAACGGTGTGTGTGTGTGTGTGTGTGTGTGTGTGTGTGTGTGTGTGTGTGTGTGTGTGTGTGAGAGGGCTGAGTCACGGGGTATATCACAACAAGCCAAACAGCATTGAAACTAAATAGAAGTTTTCTGAAGTCTGAGTTGCAGTGGAGTAGAAGTGTAAAGTAGCAGAAAATAGAAATACTCAAGTTAAGTGCCTCAATTTTGTACTTGAGTAGATATACTTGGTTACCACTGCTCAGTGGTTGACATACACATGTTGTGTATATTTCAAAATGTAAAAAGAAGTTATAATCATTTCATTTTTTATTATCAAGTCTTATTGCATCTTTAAATCCTGCATCACTGATGCAGATTTTTTTCTTGTTTTCGTCTGAAAATTGAATGTGTTTCAGTAACACTGAATTTAACAGCCTTTATTTACCGAAAATGAATTAAGTACTAATTTACATGCACTCACAGTTTCTCTAACACACAGAGAGTTACAAAATATGTTTTCATTGTGTCCTCTCATCCATGATTTCCTATTGGAAGGCTATCCAGACAAAAGAGCCAGATACACAGTCAGCGCCAGATAATTAAGATGGTCCCTACCAAACGAGAGGGTTCAGCCTCTGTTGAAGCACCTCAGCAAGATAATTTCCAAAGTCAATAAATAAAAAATGGCCCCATGCTTTTCATCAGTTCTCTCTGGACTTCTAAGTCCCAGTGGGTTCTTCACTAGTTGCATGATTGGCCTGAATAATAACCTGAATAGTGGAGCCCAGTGTAAACATCAGAAGGAGAGCTGTTAAAGAAGGAGCTTGCAGGAATAAGTTACTGGTCAGACATATGCCAATCAGTTATCTACACACTGGTGTAAGCAGCCATTTCTTTTCGCCTGCCAGCAGTGAGCTACACCGAGCAACATGTGGGACGTTCATGATACCCCGCCCGTTCCACCTCCCACCCACCAAACAACCAGTAGGTTAAAGCCTCGTCACTTTCCCACTTGCAAACACACCCATTTGTGTTTGAACGCGCAATCGAACCAAGGTTACCACAACAGAGTCTCTGTAGAGGTGAGCGAGAATTTTTCTCCTACACTTAATTTAACACAAAGTGCAGTAAAAGAACTCTGAGTAATTACTGTAAAAATGTAACAAAATTTTCAGGATATATCCAATCAAAGGATAAATAAACATCACTAACACCAAAAACGCAAGTTTGACATTGCGCAAAGTAAGGACATTATTTCCAGTGGGGAGAGAGGCAGCTGTATGAGACATAGTGGCGCACACTACACAGATTTTCTGGCAGGTTGTGTGGCAGAAGTTCAACTAAACTGAACTTTGACCCCAAATACTGTATACTGACCTCTGTCACCATCTATCTAGTAATCATGATATGTTCTGAGCTTATACAGCTACTGTTCACACGGATTTGTTCAACTTTGGTTCATATTCTGATTGTTTTAACTTGTATGCTATTGAATGCTATTCTGCTATAGATATTGTAAGGTATTGAAACTTTCATTTTACTTTAAACTCAGCTAATTAATTATCAATGGAATGTTGCTAGTTGCAACAATCATGCTTTATCATTGTATTTACCCATTCGAGTTGAATTGACTTATACTTATGTGACTCAGTTAAACATTAAGTGCATTTTGGGCTTTCCTCTTTCTGCCATCCTGAGGTGTTTCCGTTGTTGCACTGTATAGTTAGTGTAATTGGTGTAGTTAATTGTATTTTGTTGAGGTGATGCTGATGTCATGATCACTGGCTGTCTATTCATAAAGATTAAGAAGAACCTTGAGGTTGAGATATGCTTGTTTTGGCAAGTGCCGACTGGATTTTGCCGTTTAGGGAAGAAGACATGATACCTAAGAGGAGCCATGTACGCCCCTTTTTGGTGACCATGTGTTTGACTGTTGTAGAGTTTTGTTTCCTGGACAGAACTTCTATGCGCTCTTGCGTATTTCTGAAACTACTGTAAGAATCTGACAAGCATTAGATGCCAACTTTTTTGTACATTTTTGTTATAGTTTTTGATCAGTTCTACAAACACAATTGGAGTCATATTCAAATAGTATTGAGGTTCAGTAGCCAGGCCTAATAATAACTGGTGACAATCTTAGAAAAAAAAAAATGATTAGGCATTTTTAAAAAAGCAAGCTGTGCCATCTCTTGACCTTAATAGCCCCTGTTGGGATGTACTTGCACTGGTTGCGGTCACCTATAATACACCACAACATACAGTGTGTGTGTGTGTGTGTGTGTGTGTGTGTGTGTGTGTGTGTGAGAGNTATATATATATATATATATAGTCAAATTGGAGTGCTGTCCTACTTTTTCTAACCCATTATTCACCTTAATAGCCTAATGATGCAGAAAAAGACTGGAGTCACATCCAAAATAACAGAAGCTCGGGACACCCTCCCTATACATAATATCTTGTCATCAAATTGATGTCATAACACATGTTGTACTGATCACAGTATATGACACACTTGATTGCGTTGTGTACATCATCCCATCTGTTTAATAATGAATTTCACTGTGGCGTAACACAATAGCCAAACAAACACACCCTGAAATGTAAAGAATGGGAGCATGTTCCACTTTAGTCCTGCGTTAAAAATAATTATTCCGGCACAGACAAATACACCGACAATGAATGACTGAAAAATTCATTGCAGCACTAAAAGCAAGTTAATTTGCATCTTTGATACTTACAAAAACCTAGAAACAAATGACATTTTAATATATTAAATTATTTATTGCCCTAGTTTTTCAGATGATTTGGGAGCTATGTGTCTCTATGTCATATGTAGTGACTGTGAATAACATACCAAAATGTGAATTAAGTGCTTAATGTTTGCCAGCAGTAATCACTCTAGTTACATTTTGGAAAATTAATTTTGTCTGTTCAAATCAAAAGGCAACCTGGAATTGTGTGTTTCTGCGTGCGGGTGAATGTGTACTTCTATAGCCAAAATTACTTCATCAAAAAAGTAGGAACAAAAAGTAGGTTCCGTTTACACAAAAGCCTTAATACATGCATCCATTTTACTTTTTTATACAAGTCCTTGCTGGCTTCAGGGGTTTTAACTGATTATGTGTTTCATCATCAATCAGATCGCTGTATTGGTCTCATACACCTTCATTCATAATGTATTCATTCCAAGTGACATTCATCATTTTGGTGAGTATAAAAAAAACATCTTCTTGTAGCCGAACATATTATCACACTTTTCTGGCTCTGACAAAAACATATCACACAGAAAGGGCTCCCCGCACTGAGCTTCGGTTATAACATACCAGAAGCCACCAAATGAAAACTGAGTCCTGCTGCTGTTCAGATGCTTGTGATGAGCCCAACAGGCCCTGACAGCGTTGAGTTTACTCAAATGCCAAACGGTTTATCCCAGAACTAAACAGAGCTGGGTATCTGCAGCCAGGGGCACCTCTGCAGAGAAGGTGCTGGAGGTCCTGGCACACACAAGGACAATTTGCTCAGCTCATAAAAGGCTCAAAACGAAAGTCTAACAATAACATGACACAGCTTGACCTCACACCTGTGTGTATGTGTCTGTAGGTGGATGTATGACTGCCACTTCTCTTTTTTGTCGGTTTGTCGTGAAGCGTTTGCCTCTCTGGGTGTTTGTATTTTTATTATTTGCATTGCATGTCTGCAAGTCTTTGTGTGTCTTGTTCAATTAATCTCGCAGCATTTAAATGCGTCTGTACAGTTTATTTAAGGCCTGACACAAAGGGAGACCACAATATCATGTTTACAGCTCAGCAGTGGAAACTTTAAACACAGTCAGTGTTGGAGCGATTGCCATAATGTCTCTTTGCCACCACAGAGTGTTTCCATGTTGGTCTGCTGAGCCTGCTGATGTTAGACAAGCTAGAATTATGGGGCCTGATGAACGTTGACACGGAGCTTCTATTTTTCATTTTTTGGGAATGTAAATGCAATCTTTCTGAGGGTTAAAGCTGATACAAGCATTATATGATATGATTTATATTATGTATTCGTTATTTGTATACTGTATATCTTTTCTGCTTATTGCTGTCTAGTTACTTCCTACCTCTATGGTCTGTTTCTTGTGCTGTCATAATGGTAAATTCCCCTCCTTGGGATCAATAAAGTTATATCTTAGATTTTCTTACAGTACATTTACTGTATGTTTGTGCAGTTTTGAGGTACATGTACTTTCCATTTTATGTTACTTCACTACATGTCAGAGGCAAATATTAAAATTTTTATTCTACTACATTTGTTTGATAGCTACAGTTCTTAGTAAGCCTGACAATCAGACTGAATTGCCATTACGTTTCACTTCATTCATTCTATTTAAATCGCTGATCAAATCAGATTTAGGCAGTGATAACCGTCACGTGATGACAACGGAACCATCTTCAACTGCTGATGAAGACTGAGATCTGATTGAAAGCTCAAGGAAACAGGACTAGCAATAAATATCTCCACTTGCACCAACTACAGCAAAGACACTGCTACTCACACATTAATGTGTAAGATTTTGAATGCTGGACTTTCACATGTAATTGAGTATTTTTACACTATGGAATTACTACTTTTACTTCAGCATGCAGCATGCTGCATGCTGGGGGGGGGGGGGGTGTCAGCTAGAAACACAACATTGACATATTATCACCTTATGAAGTTGTTATAGTGAACTTGTTAGCTGCCTATTTAGTCATCCAGCAGAGATGGAGTAAAGCATTCAAAAGCATTCATTTGGAGTCGTGTTTGTGTCCACCTGGCAAATGTAAGTCCAATATTTGCTCCCCTTTTAGCTCTGTTTTTGGGTTCCACTAACTCCTAAATGCTCCACTATGTTCACCAGCTAGTTGCCAACTGTGTCTGTCTGCTGTTTGGCGCTGAGCAGGTAGTATACAGTGACGACGCTACGAGAGCAGTGAGCGTGAACCAAAACAGCAAAGTTGCAGGCTGGGCAACCAAACAATGAGTCAAAAGATGCTATAAAGCTCCATAGAGCTGACGGAAACTGCAGAGTTGGTGATATCTGTGAGGGGCAGTATGGTGGCTCAGTGGTTAGCACTGTCGCCTCACAGCAAGAAGGTCCTGGGTGAGAACTGGAGTTGGTCCCCGAGCACTGCACAGTGGCCGCCCACTGCTCCTAAATTCACTTAACTTAGTTCACCACTGTGAACAACACCTTTCACATTACACAGTCATTTGATCCATTGTTAATATAAAAATACTGATGATAGCAGCTTTAAGTAAAGGATCGGAACGACTTTTTATCAATAAAAAGATCCAATACGTCTTACTACTGAAATAATGAATGATTTACAGTATATGAATGATGATACAGATGATATAAAAGTCTCTGAGCACTGTACCTACATGAGTAGAGTATAGTGAAGCCTTTGAGGATATGTAATGCCAAACACTGGTGCCAAAATCATCAGTCCAAGGTCATCAGGTGTCAGTGTGCAGACAGTGCAGAGGTCCCCCGAGGGAACAGCCACCCGGTCCCAGCTGGGAAAATCAGACCGGGGGGAGCGACAGGCAGCAGGCTGTGCATCAGTGTGCAGTAGCTGAGGAGTCCCATCACAGCAATCACCTCCAGCTGTTCGGCATCACGCTCTGTTACACGCTACACGCAAGAACTACAACAACACGCCTTCTGAGCAGTCAGCAGCTGCAAAGCTGCACTGAAAACAGCCACTTCTGATGTTTTCTTAGAATCGATGTCACACTGATTCATGTCTGAGAGTCAGTTCACCTGAGGACAGAGGAGAATTAATGTCCACTACTCAGCCTGTCAGCTGTGCTTCTCATGTGTATCTGCAGAGAAATCATTTATTATCACGTTTCTATTTCATGGAACCAGAAACATTAAGCAAAAACAGTGGCAAGGATGATCTCTACTGTGATATAAAACAAGACAAATCCTGGAGGAGGTAGGACACAGTTCTAAGTTTTGACTCCCTGCTACTGTAGAGCATCAAGTCATTTCCAGCTTTAATCAACCTTCATTGCCGATCAATGAACTGCATCAGGGAAAGGACTCTGGCAAATCCAAAAACCACCACTTACATAAAAGATCACTGGTGAAGACCCTCCTGCACAGAGCAGAACATCTTAATAACGAGGGGGATAGAGAGGGGGGGGACTCCAGGCCAAAAGGTACAAGAAAGTGATGATGAGAAAGCGTAAGACCAGGATGGGCACTGCTACATTATCGGGGAAAACCAAGGAAAGATCAGGCTATCCACATCCGACACCAGAGACCATTTTTGAACAGGGATAGGGGTTACAATCTCCCCCCATATACGACCATCTGTTATGAGAGGACAATTGAGCCATCGCCATGACAACTGAGCATTTCCTGATGAAGAGCGTGAGGCGAGATGTACTGTAGTTGAAGGATATCTACTGAAGAGGTTACACTGTATCTAGAAATGCCAAGTGGAACATTTTGTCTCAAAACCAAGTACAGCTTGGAAATTTGAGCCATAAATCTCAGTATGCAGAATAATAATCACTGAATATTCAGGACTGATCATCAATCAAAGTCTTTCAAATCTAGTCAGCCAGTAAAAATACTTACTGCACTTGATGTGCAAATGTATTGAGTTAAAAGTTTTTCCTTTCTCTCTGGAATGTAAACTTTCTACAATCCTGCTGAGGTTTGAAGCTGATAAAAACACTATTTTATCTGATTGGCCTTCTCCACTCATGAATAAGCTGTTATTTCATATTTATTAATTAAATTGAATTGTCTATATTAAATGATTTATTTAATCAAGAAAACTCTTTTTTTTAACCCAAGGGTTTTTAAAAAAAGGGAATATTGTCAGTTAAGTTGCAGCTCAAATACCAACAATCCACATCACTCATAATTTCTCTTTGGTTTATGTGGAACTAAGATGTTATTTTCAGTACGTGTATTTATTGATTTTTTTTTGTTGTCTGCAACAAAAAAAGTCTGCAAAGTCTACAACTCTGTGCTTACTTCATAATGTATTTGCTCATCGCACAGCAACACAGCCCATCTATTTTCAGCAAACAGCCCAGAACCGAGCAGAATAAACAATCAACATAATCACACAGGATTACATCCCTTTTTCTCTGCAAATTCAGTGTTAATGAGGCTCCTTAATGAGGCTGTGCTGCTTTGATGATGTGTGAAAAATCAAATCCTGTGTTCCATTCACAGAGTAGCAGAGAAAGGTGTCGGCGATGTGAAAACCAGGCCCAGAGGAATAAGAGGTTCTGCTCAAAACGCTCATTTATTATTTATCAGCTGGGTGTCACACTGAGGCGAAATGTGAGGTGTGAGAATAAGTTTCATAATCAGCAATGAGCAAAGCAACTTACTGAAAGATATTGACCAATATTTTCTTTTTTTTTTAAATCTATGTTAATTGTTATCTTGAACGTCACCTCAGCTCTAAAAGCAGAAATGAGGTTTGGATGAAGATGTGGTGACACACATTCTGTAACATTTCATGAGTGAATACATTGATATGATTCCCTGAAGACAAAGGTCAATATTTAGTTGACTTTCCACCTAATAATATTTTACAAATGGCAATATAAGTAAGATCTTGGCTAATAAGACATGAATTAAGTCTTTATATACAGTATATATCTAATCTATAAATAATAAACAAGGATGAATGTCTTTAAACATCTCTAATTTGACAATAAACAAACTGACAAATCAAAAGTATCCAGTCCAGTTAATATGTCTGAACAAATTAAAAGAAAAACAGCCTTTTATATTGCCAAATACATTAGTTAATGGAAATTTAGACTCAAGATAATATGTATCAGACCTCAAGAATCCAGTCCAATCAGTTAATCCCGGCCTCAAAACAAAGACAAATTGATTTCTTTCTCTACGTGGGATAGATTACGTTGGTCTTTTCTGTGGGAAGGGCAGTTTTAATTGCTCACCACTGATAAGTTGCAACCCATTAACACAGCAGTGATTAAGTACAGGCAGCAGGGCTGTGGAATTAATGAAATATTGCATTAGGGAAGATTGAAAAAAGTTATCAGGTTAATGGCTTAATGTTAATGTCAAGTCTAATTGTCACATGCAACAAACCTGAGAGTACAAAGGCTGGTACACCATCAGTGTGATAAGAGCTCTCCAGGTGTTTACACTGAAATAACATACTGTCAGGCAATCATTTGCAGTATTACTATTAGAACAATGATACATTTTTATTATTTTGGCTCTGTGCTCCAGTAAGTGAAACAATCACTATGAGGTTAATGTTCTGACTTTCACTTTTAAAGGTATTTGAGTGTTAGCGTCCATATTTGGTGAACAGTGTCGAAATTGTAGCCCTTTTAATACTTTGAATCCCAAATTTAGGACAATGCAGCAGGTAAGTGATCCCAAATATATAGACAAGTCAGTCACCTGACCTTAAACCATCTGAACATGTGTCCATGCGTGGCAAAGCATCAATAGGAAGCTAGAAGTCTGATGAGGTCTCCGAGTCATAAACTTCAGCTGCTGACTATATTGGATTGACTGTCCCTCTGTTACTTTGGCACAGCGCCGCTTTGAGCCAAATGCTAATGTGAGTGTGCGACCATGCTCACAGTGACAATGCTAACACACTGATGTTTAGCAGATATAATGTTTACTTGTCATTGTCACCCTCTTAGTTTAGCGTGTTAGCATGCTAACACAAAGTACTGTTGGGGTTCATGGGAATGTCAGTTTGGAAAATATTATGTTATTCATCCTTTGGGGAATGCAAATATCTCTTCTAAATGTAATTGCAATTTATCAAATACTTGTTGAGACATTTCACTCAACACAACATCACAAAAGTCAGGAGGATACATCCTCTGTGGGCCATGAAACTCAGTACAAAATGCCATGGCAATCCATCTAATAGTTGTTGAGATATTTCAGTCTGGACCAAAGAGGTAGACCAACAGACCAACAGATCAACATTGCCATTTCTAGAGCCATGCCACCTAGCATGGCCAACAAGGACTACAATTTATACAAAGTTCATCTGATGTGAAAGTAAACACCCTCAACTTAAAGATGAGAGTCAGCACTTTTGATATCGGTCATTGTTTCATTTCAAATCTAATGTGCCATTACCATACATTACTGTTCCAATAGCTTCTGACTGCACTGTACGTTAAGGCTGTTACACTCGCTGGGGCAGTTGTATGATCCTCTCATGTCTTTAATTTGTGAGTGGTGCCATCATCAGTATAGAGACTTCATGTGCTGACTTTCACAGAGCTGTGCCTCCAGTCCTGGTTGATAGTGAGGATGTGGATGAGGCTTAAAATGATGGACAGATTAACTTTCCTCCGGCTTTCAAGTATCACGTTACCTTAGATGAGCTCAGAGGCTCTTTGAAATAAAAAGGCCATAAAGGTAATGCGAGTCCCTCAAAACGCACTCTGCATCCTTTCAGAATGCACCCAGAGCAAACATATGTACATGAATCGGCTGGAGAGGAAATGGACAAAGAACATTATGACTGGGTCAATATGGATCCGCCCTCACTCATTGTTATTACATACTTGCAGAAAGATTCACATCTCCGCTGCTGTTTTGTTTTCTGTAGAACTTCCCAAATCCCAATTGAGTCATTTACAAATATTCAGTGGTGAGAGACATGATAAACTGGCAGGCACAGCGCGGTCATCTTCAGATGGTACCAGCGCAGTGACAGCTGTGACTCAGAGATGAGAAGCTAAAATAAACACTATTTGTAGTGTGACTGGCATGCAATAAGAACACTATACTTCTGCAACACTGCGAGAGTCTCTGGGAAAAAAAAAGGAAAAAAAAATCACTCAACAAACAGGCAAACAGAAAGTAGAGCATCAGCTTCTCTCTTTCGTAACTAAATATATTTTTCTTTTTGAACAATGAACGCTCCTGGCCCTTTGCCTGACAACTCCTGCTATAGTGACACTCGATACTTGCTTTCACGTTTACTTCACTAAGCACTCTGTTGCTTTTGTTGCTAAGCCATTAGGCATACAGCAGCATACTTTCAAATGCTTACAGACGGCTGATATCCCCTGTGGAAGAAATGAGAGCAAATTTATTTTAATTTACAATAGAGCAACAATTATTTTATTGATAAACCAAACACACAACATAGCTGTGACATAAAAATGATCTTTGAGTAAAATATTATTCACAAATTAGCATAAATCCACTCAAATTAGGGCAGTGGTGTTTCACTCAACCTTCTTAATGTTGTCACAAGTGATAAGTTTATTTTTCTCTTGCCTGTATATTATTTTAGACCCCATTCTTCTGTTTAATAAGCGATATGATTTACCGTACATGGATGCACACTCCTGCAGCCTTTTCAAACACTCGTGTTTTGAGGACCTTTGAGTGCAAACCTGTGTGATGTGTGGGAACACTTCGGCAGCACTGCATCTTTGTCATGAAACAGCATTTTCTCTATTTTCAGTGTTTTTGGTTCAATTGTCATAACATTTAGTTGTCTGGAGAGAGCACAGGCCTGAAAATACATTACAAGTAAAAAAGAAATTATCTGATTTATCTGGGAGCTAAATAAATACATTTGTTAATAGTTATAAACCATAACAGAAAAGCAAAGATGTGGAGTGACAATGACACACTACATCAACCCTGGTGTTCTGTTTGGGGTCTGGGATGTCCCAGGCCCTTTTTAACAGCTCAAAAACATATTTAACATTGTTTCATCAGCTTGATACGCCATGACTTTTCCTAATGTGATGAGAGTTGTTTCTAAAACATAATTATGAACTGATCACAGTTCAGAAGTTCACTACAGAGACATGGTTAAAAATATTGGCTTTTCATATGTTCTTTATCTGTGACAGTACTTCTTAACACAGCACTACCTCTCCCAGACCTCAAATACTGCACATCTATTTGGACTTCTTCTTCTGAAGTTTTATATCAGTTTGTTCATATGGGGTCTAATAGGGGGTTAGACCTCTCTGGGGTTTAACTGACCCCAGACATGTAGATTTCTGTCTGTGAATGAGCTTTTGTGCAAGCCCACTTTATGCCAAAGGGAAGGGTTACCAGTTTTCTACATCTTGTGTTCATATAAAGGTTCAATGGGACCCCAAACAATGAGGAAGTAAAGCCAATATTGACAGCTGAACAATCCACCCATGTGTGATTATTGAATATCTCATTCCAGCATGATGCTGCTATTACAAGTCTCCACTCCTCTGGGAAGAAGACAAGAGCATTACTGAGGTCCACCACTGATGATGAGCAATAAGGCCTGGTTCATAGATGGCATTCCAGGTCATCCCAAAAGTGTTGGAGGGGGTTGGGATCAGGGCTCTATGCAGGTCAGTCAAGTTCTTCCACACCAAACTGGGAAAACTATTTATTTATGGACCTGGCTTTGTGCATAAGGACACTGTCACAGCAAAGGGCTTTCCCCAAACTGTTGCCACAACGTTGGATTTGTCTTAAGTACCATTGTATGCTGTAGCATGAAGGCGACCCGTTCAGTGCACGTGTATTTCAATCTGAATATCTCAGAAAACAGTAATGTGAATGTTGACTTATTTTCTGGGTGGGAAATCATTTGTCAGAGCACAGTTTGGATCATTTGGTATTTAGTTCCCTTTGTTTCAGTTGTTGAATCACTTTTCACACATCAGTAATACACTCATCAGTCATTTGTGTGTTTTACTGGCTCTGTGTTACATTCACAAACAGAGAGCCACCGAGTATCGGCTTTTACAACATTAGCCAACTCAAACAAATGAGCACAAAGTATCATACAGCAGTATGTTTGGTGTTTGTAAGCTTTTCCTTTAAATTGCTGTTAAAAAAAAAAAACAAGTCAAAGTGATATAACAGCTTCTCTTTTTAGGATGTTCACATTCAATCAGTAGTTGATGTGGTGGTGAGTCTGTTCTTGGAACAGTCAAAAAATTGTCATACAAAGAATCTCATCAAGCCTCAACTCAAACCGTCAAAAAAAACTTCCCACAATTGTTTCAAACTCCTTGACTTAACTTACCAGTCACAGTTTACATAGATGTCGGTTTTGCCAGGATGAAAAACTGCAGATATTAATGTGAAATGCATGAAAAGTGTCAACACTGAAAACGTTTTCTACACTCACATGATCATATTGAGTTAGTAGATTTTACTACAAAACTAACATTTCAGTCCACTGAGGAGTAAAGTGAAATCTGGACACCAGTCCACTTGACTGGCTGGCTTTGCAGAGTGTTGCTATTATTTGTTATTTATTATGTTTTTATTGTTTTATTATGTCCTGTGTTGATCTAATGTTCCCAAGAGGGAATTGCGTGAATTAGCCTGGTGAAATAAAGTAAATTGAAACTGACTTGAGCTGCTGACCATCTGGTTACATCTGGTGCAGAGAAATCCTAATTGTGAGGTGTAAATAATAAAAACCTCGACTGAAAAGTGTAAATACAAACGCAGATAGCTCACTCTCTCACACACACACACACGCGCGCGCAGACTTTACGCTGGAGGTTACATGTAACTGTTGCAGCCTGATTGGCTGAACCTCGCGGGGACCTGTTGAATAGGACATATGCTCCTCTTTTTCTCCTAAACGGAAAATCACTAGGCTTTATGGTCTCACACTGACATATGCCCACTAAAGCTCTCAGAGGAGAAAACACCTGATGAACTCACCCTGGCTGCTCTGGACGAGTATGGGTCGTCAAACAAGGCCCAGATCTTCGGCTGCCAAACTTCGCAGCAGCCCCTCGACCTCTCTGGGCAGTCCTCGATGCCGAACCGCCTCGGCATCTCTCTCTCGTCGTCGGTGTCCTCCGGGTCCGGCGGTTCAAATATATCCAGGGCCTCCTCCGCGTCCCGGTGCTGCCGGTAGGTCATCCAGCAGCACGGCTCCACGTCTGTCTCGTCAATCCCCCAAAACGCCAGCTCCTCCTCGAAGAGCGGCCCGCACACGTCGGCCGGGCAGTGCAGCTTGCCGGTTCGATAGTAGTTTAGCACGTAGGCGAAGATGCCCGGGTGTCTGTCGAAGAAGAACTCGGTGGCACTCGGGGGCGCAGCGTCTGAGTCAGAACTGACCTGCGGGTCCGGGTCTGCCAGCCATGCCAGGCGGGTCCCCGGCAGGGTCCTGAGGGTGCTCTTGTAAGTTTCATGTCGAGTGCCGCCTACGTTGATGATAATTTTGTCCGAGTCTTCCCCTCTGGCCATCGCCTCCTTCAGACATGATTTAGACGGAGGTTTGTTGCCTGACTTGCGCCCCCGGTAAGACGAAACACACACAGAGCTTATCATTTAGAAGCAGGGGGTTGTCCACTCGTACAAAAATCAGAAAATTAACGCAAAGTGCGCCCTCATTTCAGACCCCAGTTCTTGTAATGGTCCATGTGTCTCATTTATCCAAAAAAAATAATAGCCTAAAAGTCCAGACAGCGCCAAAGTGATAAAAACCACCTGTTACAAAACTCCGTCTGGTGTCGCAACAAAACGCAGGTGGTCCGGCTCACTGCATGTGTTTTTAAATGTTTTCGTCGAATAGACTGCACAATGTGACTTAAATTTGTGCCTCCAGATGTTGCACTTATTTCCCACCCATAAACATAAGGTTGTTGCCAATGATTAAAAAAAAAATGTATATATCGGCTAATTACGCACGGTAAACCGGGCCTGTATGATGAACCACTTAACCTGAAGTAATGTGTCACTCCTCGCCCCTTTTTGACAAATCTTATCCAAAATCTGCAACGCCAAAATCCACAACTATTCCTGACAACTTTTCTCTTCTCCGCACAAGACGAGGAAGCCTGAGAATGATCCAGTCGCGCATTTAATCATGCACTGAGGCATCCATGCAATTCTTCCTGCTGAAAACGCTCAGCTCGCGTGCCAGATGTGGGGTTGTTTTCCAGCTGGGGATCTGTTGCTTCTCCACAAGTAGCCTATCTTCCCTTAGCGACACAGTCCGGTTGGATGGTGCGTTCAACAACAGTTTAACTCTTTGGCTGCTGGCGGAGGTTGGCGCATTATTGAACCACTCCCTCTAATTAGACGGAGAGGATGGGCTGACGGAGTGTGTGGGTGTGTGTGAGAGAGAGATGAAAGCAATATCTCAGCTGTTTCATCAACCCTCAATTTATTTTTTTGTAGGCTGTAATATTGTACATATTCATGTCTGGGTCATCATGGGAACATGCTTACCTGCAGTGTGGTACCAACATTTGTAAATAATAATAACAACAACAACAACATATAGAAGACCAATAGCAAACAACACTGAGCGTAATATGTGAATTGTTGTGTATTTCAGTGTACCTTTTGCTACTGCCATTGCATGGGGTTGCTTTAGGTTGTAGGCTACAGGTGATACATGCACATGAAATGTCCACTCCTGCATGGGAAAATGTAAGGGACACACTGACCGATCGATGGAGTACTCGTACTGCTATATAGAAGGAGTGCACAGAAACAAAGTACATTACTGTCCTCAACATTTGCTGATGTTGTTTCACTGCATGACATGCAAACACTACCACACAGGCAAACCTCTTAAATTAGGCCTTTTCATCACTCTGTATATCAGGATTAATGTTAGACTAGACTTTCAGCAGTGGTCTCAATAGGCCAGTGCCAAATGAAAGATGCAGATGTGATTTTACTGTCATTTCCAGGGGTAGCCCAAGATTATTGTTATTATTAAGCATGTATGAAGTGTGATCCAACAGGTAGCTTTGAGGCCTCCAGTGTGTAAGAGAAAACTCGTGTGCTGCCAACACAACCTAAGATTGCCACCTAGTGGCTAATTCAGAGAACAACATGCTCAGCTTCAAATGAGCAATTCAATAGTAAAGAATGATCATTTAGTGATTATCAGTGGTGGAAGGAGTGTTCAATTGCAATTGAACACTCCTTCCACCACTGATAAGTAGATTAAGTAAAGCATGCTTTACTTAAGTAAAGTAGCCTAAGTAAAGCATGCTTTACTTAAGTTAAAGTTGCAATACCACAGTGTAAAAATACTCTTACATGTGAAAGTATTGTATTAGATTTTACACAAAGTCTGTTTACAGGTAAGGCCTACTCAAGAGTAACTCACTACAGCACATGTGGAAAAAAAGTTGTAGAATAACGTTACACTTTTTGTGGCTCCAGAGGGAGCTGCGTGAAATCTGATAAATGGCTGGGGCTGAAGACTACAAGTTTGAAAATGAAAAAAATCTGGGGGTGTGGAGTTAGCAATAAGTGAACTTACCAGACCTCTGTAGCCTGCTCCTCATCTCTGCTTGAGGCTAGCCGCTCGAGGCTACATTAGCCGCTACCAGTATAACACACCTGAATCTCCAACTGAACTGTCAGCGGCCGAGTTGCATTGTGGGTAATGTAGGCACCAGTTTTGTTTCTTAAATTGTCCATCGTTAGTCCGACATTGTTATAGAAGTGTTATGCTAAATCAGTGGAGTACTCTATTAAATAATGTAAATATTATCAGAAAACATGTAGTCTGTAAAACTTTAAGCCACACAGGTGTTTTCACTTATGTTGCGTAATTAGACCTCATCTCGGGACTTTGTGGGTCCATACAAACTGCTCTTGACATCACGTAATTCCCAGCATAGCTCCTCCCAACGTACACCTGACAAGAGGTCTAATCAGCCAGAGTAATTGAAAACACCTGTGTGGGTGTGCAGGGCCTTCAATTTGCAAAGCAATGCTGTCAAATAAATGTAGTGGAGTAACAGGTCAAACATTTCCCTCTGAAATGAGTATATGTGAGGTAAAGTAAAAGTGCCTCCAAATTGTACTTAAGCACAGTACTTAGTAGTTAATATACCTAGTTACATTCCACGACTGTTATTTATCAACCCATCCTTTCTCCATACCTGTTTATTCCCATTAAGGCCCTCTGGACGAAATAAGGCACAGAGAGGCAGAAGCTACATTTTAATAAATGTAGGAATAACTCCCAACTATTCTTTTTGATGATGAGCTTTCCTGCATTCTTAGGTAGGATGTGTTATTTTGATTATTCTGTGTGTTTCTCTTGAATATAAAGCATAGCTACATTTGTGTCACATACAAACATCTTTGGGCACTTTTAAATTATGTTAAAGGCTATTTCATATGTGTGTTTTAAAAACAGCTTGCTACTTTTATTTGTATCTAGCGTCTGAAGTAATAAACACATTTTTAAATTATAAATCATTCAAAAACAAGAAAAAGGCAGATGACATTTCAATCATTTAATGATCTGCCCAGAGTCATAAGAGTAAAAAGCATCAGAATCTGTTGTCAATTATTCCTGCAGGCTGGAGTAAAATGTTCCAAGCTCAGAATTTATTTTTGGAACCGAAACCAGTCTGCAGAGTGAGCTTGATAAGTACCAGGTCTCCTTGTGAGAAGTGAAAATAAATAAAATGGTGGCCTAATTAGTAGAGCCTCAAAAATAAACAACAGACACTGATGCTCGCTTTTTAAATAGAGAAATGTGGAGCATTGACTTTTGGAGTGAACATTTATCTTATCTTATTATCATCTGTAAATCATCTGTAAATTGTGCATTTTGTGTTACAAGAACAAATTAAAGAGAGTTTAATTTTTAAAAGTATTTTTATTATGACAAGTCAAGAAAAAGCTGTGAAATTACATCATTTTTGGCCCCAAACAACAGTGATACGGCCAATGTATTTCTGTAAATGAAATGTTGACGTCCATGGTTTTAGTCCACTTCCTCAATAGTGGGGCCCTTAGAGCTGCCTCCTGCCTGGCTGCCGCAGCTTCCTGATGGTGCTGCTCCCTGGTACAACTTGGTCACAATCGGCTTGCACACTTTCTCTAATTCGTTCTGCTGATGCTCATACTCATCTTTGTCTGCCAGCTGGTTGCTCTCCAGCCAGGAGATCGTCTGGTTGCACTTGTCAACGACCATCTTTTTATCCTCCTCACTAATCTTTCCTTTCATATTCTCATCCTCGACACTGCTCTTCATGTGGTAGGCGTACGATTCCAGTGAGTTCTTTGCTGCAATCTTCTCCCTCTGCATGTCGTCCTCAGCCTTGTACTTTTCAGAGTCCTGTACCATCCGCTCTATCTCCTCTTTGCTAAGGCGGCCCTTGTCATTGGTGATGGTGATTTTGTTTTCTTTGCCGGTGCTTTTGTCGACAGCAGACACATTCAGAATGCCATTGGCATCGATGTCGAAAGTTACCTCCACCTGTGGTACACCTCGGGGAGCAGGAGGGATACCTGTGAGCTCAAACTTTCCCAGGAGGTTGTTGTCCTTGGTCATGGCTCTCTCACCCTCATACACCTGAATCAGCACACCAGGCTGGTTATCCGAATATGTGGAGAAGATCTGGGTCTGCTTGTTGGGGATGGTGGTATTTCGTTTGATTAGAGGCGTCATAACTCCACCTGCAGTCTCAATGCCCAGAGACAGGGGAGCCACGTCCAGCAGCAGCAGATCTTGGACGTTTTCTGAAGTGTCACCCATGAGGATAGCAGCCTGGACTGCTGCACCGTAGGCCACAGCTTCATCTGGGTTGATGCTCTTGTTCAGTTCTCTGCCATTAAAAAAGTCCTGCAAGAGCTTCTGGATTTTGGGAATTCTTGTGGAGCCACCAACCAGGACGATATCATGGATCTTGGACTTATCCAGCTTGGCATCTTGCAGGGCCTTCTCAACTGGTTCCAGTGTTCCTCTGAAGAGCTCAGAGTTTAACTCCTCAAAGCGTGCCCTTGTGATGGATGTGTAGAAGTCAATGCCCTCAAACAGAGAGTCGATCTCAATGCTAGCCTGGGTGCTGGAGGACAGGGTCCTCTTCGCTCTCTCACAAGCTGTACGCAGTCTCCTCACTGCTCTCTTATTTTGGCTGATGTCCTTCTTGTGTTTTCTTTTAAATTCCTCTACAAAGTGGTTGACCATCCGGTTGTCAAAGTCCTCCCCACCAAGGTGTGTGTCTCCTGCGGTGGATTTCACCTCAAAGATGCCGTCCTCAATGGTCAGAATGGACACGTCAAAGGTGCCTCCACCGAGATCAAAGATGAGCACATTGCGCTCTCCTCTTTTACCTTTATCCAGGCCATAGGCTATGGCTGCTGCTGTGGGCTCGTTGATGATCCTCAGGACATTCAGTCCAGAGATCACCCCGGCGTCCTTGGTGGCTTGCCTCTGAGAGTCATTGAAATAAGCTGGAACTGTGATGACTGCATTTGACACCCTCTGTCCCAGGTAGGCCTCAGCGATCTCCTTCATTTTAACCAGGACCATGGAGGAGATTTCCTCTGGGTAGAAGGCCTTGGTCTCCCCTTTATACTCCACCTGGACTTTGGGCTTTCCATTGTCACTGATCACCTTGAAAGGCCAGAGTTTCATGTCGGACTGGACAATGGCATCGTTAAACTTTCTCCCAATTAGCCGTTTGGCATCAAAGATTGTGTTGGTGGGGTTCATAGCAACCTGGTTCTTGGCACCATCTCCAATGAGCCTCTCTGTGTCGGTAAAGGCCACATAGCTGGGAGTGGTCCTGTTGCCCTGGTCGTTGGCGATGATCTCAACTTTGCCATGCTGGAAAATCCCAACACAAGAATAGGTGGTGCCCAGATCAATGCCAATAGATATTCCCTTAGCTGAGGACATCTTGCGTGGTGCTTTAGAGTTCCTAGGAAAAATAGGGGAACGTCACATTTTAATTTTCTAATGCTGCACACGATCACTGCAACTGAAATCATTTAAAATGACTAGATTATTGATGTCAGTAAGACTGATAAAATGTTTGTAGTGCCATCATTATTGTCCATATAATTATCAGACAGAGACATATGTGAGAGGTGCAGTTGAAATTAAGGGAACACTGACTGAAAATCATTATTATTAGTTATTCACTGCTGAGGAGACTATTTCACGGCACATTACACTCTAATGTAATTGCTCCACTACGGAAATATAAATATAACAAATATTAACTCTGAGCGGTTACCCTTATCCCTTTGATTTATGTATTCCATAAATTAGAGACCTTTCTATTTTGAAATACCCCAAACTACAAACTTAGTAAAGTAATTTTAACACTTTTTGTATGATTAGATACTCAAATTCAATTGTTTCTCTAATGTACTGTAAAATTAACTTCATACCACCATTAATAAAGACATAATATAAAGAAGAACTGATGATTTAGCACTGGTAAGTTTTAATGTCATCTTTCAGAGAACAAGTGGATTAAAATAATGCCTCAAGATGCACCTAACACCGTCACAGATATGTGATAATATGAAGAAGTCTGCACTGATGTTTCCATTCAAATGAATTCAACCTCAATCTGATAATCAATTGCTACTTACTTTTAGTAATAATCTCTGTTGCTCAAAGATGTTGAAGGATCTCAGCAGTCTCCTTGAGTAGTGTCCTTTGTGTCAGCTTTTGCCTTTGTGTGGTTCTTCTTGAACTAATGTCTGGACTGACTCAGGCCCATTGCTTATATAGTTAGAACCAGGTTTCCAGAATGCTCCCAGCCCCCCCACCCCTCCTCCAAGTTCAGTGACTCAACTGTTAATATTAGCAACTAATGCAGCTGGCCTGGTGCGCGAGAGCCCCGGTGAATATTCCAGAGTGGGACAGCAGTTTGACGCTCAGCCAGCAGGGCTGACTGCAAGGGAACACAATGTAGTGAATGTAGCAGTAAGGCACATTGAGGGAGGTATGTGGAAGTGTTAGCAGCCGTGAATGCAAGCTTTATCCCCAAAATAATGGAAAACGTGTATTGTAATTACTCAACCACTGACCTACAGGGGCCTCTCTCTTTCATTCTCTGGTTTTGTTTTTCTAAACACAACAACTTGTTTAAAGTTACTTTTCTCTGTTAAAAGAACTTGCTTTATTGCTGATTTAATGCATTCTTTTACATACATAGTATACACTTATGCATTTTGATCACATGAAATATTACTTTAGGTGACCCCGTTGGATCAAATTAAGACAACGACAATCATATGGCAAACACAAAGTCTAATATATTTTCTCAACATATAGTTCATACATTAGTTACAATTAATACCAGAAGCAGTGGAAGGAAGACATTAAATGCACCACTAATAGATGTGGTTTTACAAAAGAGGAATGTTCATTTAATTAAGGTCAGTGCTGATATTTACATGTTGTAAATTATTTAAAAGGCACATTCATAACACGGCCTTCAAGGTATTAGCCCGTCAAATCATTTTATAGCTCTTCGGTCTGACAGATTTCATCTGGAATTTGAGTGAGCAAATGGAAACTTGGTATTAAATGAGGGAAGTCACAGTAGTTGTTTTACTGGTTCCTTCTCCTCGACCCTTTTCAGTACTTCCTTTTTAGGAATGCACACAGCCTGTTATCTTTAACATAACATAACATCTTAATTTGCTGTTAGCACATTAAACTTTGTTTGCATTTGTTCAGGAGAAGCCCTGGGTGTTTTAAGATCATTTTAGGGTGAGTGTTGAATGCCAACACCAAGAGTCAGGGATTTAAAATGCACTCAGCCTTTCATAGGCTATTACATTCTTAAAATAAACAACATTGCAAGTGCTATATTTCACCACTGTACTTCATTGTACTAAAAAGGATGACTGGATGTTACTTTTTAGGGCAGATACCATTCAATGAGATTATTTAACGCATGTAAAACAAACATTTCTAAAATAATGTACATTGTAATACAGAGTTTATTTTGGCTCAGCCCAAACCCTGGCTCATGGAATGTACTAACAAAATCTCAATGTCTTTGACAGACAAAACATAAACATTCTGACAGCCATCATTTGGCACTGTGCGTAAATAGGGTAAACAAACAAATCAACAACTTTGTGATCTAGTAACATAAGCATTAGCAACTAAATAAGTACATACACATGAAAGCATGCAAGCAGGCTTTTTCTTTTTAAACACGTGACAAGACATGTAAAATGTTAGTCAGTTATACATTGTATGTTTCCTACAAGTCTAACTCTTATTTTTCATACTTAAAACCATGTCTGAAGTGCTATTAATAAGTTACATTCAGCATAAGTAAAATAATTCCTCCATTTTGTAGCAATTTAGAAAATAAAATAGATATCTCTGTTGTATCCCAGGGCAACTGTGTATTGAGGATCACGCCATCAGACACTCTAATTAGTACCTGTGAACAAAGTACAGTGTTAATTCGACCAGTATATTACACTAACACATCATGGTAAAAATACAGGAAATGCTAGACAATCAAAGATAGTGGAAGATATACGGGGGAGGGGGACCTACCTGTAATAATTAGGTTTGAAGGGGCCATTCTTGTTGAGGCCCATGTACTTGGCCTGCTCATCAGAAAGCTCTGTCAGGTGGGCATCAAAGTTTGGTAGGTGCAAACTGGCCACATACTCATCTGGAAGGAAGGACACAGATTGGAATCTACACCGTCTGGAGAGATGTTTGTTCTAGTCTATATCATTTTTGGTTCACTGGATGGTGTAATCTTTAGGTCTTTAAGTGACAAGGTGGCACTCAAATAAAATAGGCAATAGAAACTGGCTACAACATGCTTTTTAAACTAATGTATATGAATATTCTAATGCAAATTGTTTAGAATTTGTAAACTGAGTCTGATCTTTCTTACCCATCTTCTTGGGCAGGAGATACACATCCTGTTTGTAACGCCCCTCTGGAGCATTGAACAACTCAATCAGGGCCAGGGCCTACAGATATCACAGACCACACAATGGTTATAAGACTCATAAAGAATGCCAGGTAACTACATGTTACTACCTAACAGCAGGGTTTTGTAGTGGGGGGAGGGAAATCTGTCCTTCAGCTGCCTCAAAAGGTCCAAGAATCTGCCCTGAAGTGTCAGTGAATGGCTCCGCAGAGAGGGCCAAACTACTAACCTGAGTTGTAGCAGTGATGGACAACACAAATGTAGGCACTGTGGAGCAGCTCAGATTTAAGAGGCGGCCCTGAAAAAATACAGGTACAGGTATGAACTGCACTGTAGGAAGTGATACTAAACAACAGCAGTTAGAAGTTATACTGTGACACAATAAGTATCAAGCTGCTGTATGAACCACAGAGCACACAGTAGCTGTTGGCTGACTTGAGACACCTGCAGGGCTTTTTATACTTGAATGTCACCCTAGGTTAAATTGACCCAGGGGATTCCATTATCAGGATTTTACCCTGCTTTCTAGATGACCCACAATTATCATATTAATATGCAGAAATATACAGAAATGCTTCTTAGCCCAGAGTAAATGCAAGATGTAGTCTGAGTTTATAGGCTTGTGTGAGTTTAAGTGTGGTATTAAATGCCATTAAGTGTGATAAAACTAATCTCAAGAGTTTAAGGGGAACAGTTTAGAGTGTAGAGGGGAATTACCTCTGCAAGCAGAACAACCCTCTTTCCATCGGGCCAGATGATGTGGTCAACCTGAGAGCGCACCCGCTCCCAGGTCAGCTCAGGGCTGCGCAGACTCGCCTGAGGACATAAAAGACAGGTCAGTCCTACAACTGCATGACAAACAGAAATAGAATACAGGTAAAATAATAAAGGGGAGAGGATTTCGTGCAACACAAAGAGTGTCATTGATTTGTTAACATGTCCATGTAGAAAAGCGCATGTAGGAGGCATTTTGGATTTCTAAATTAGGCCCTTTAAACCTGAGAAGGTTAAATGAGGAATTAGACATGAAGCCAGAGTCTACTGGATTATATTTGGTCTCAAAGAACAGGATTTTTTTTTTAGAACAATTGAAAACGTAAGTAAGAGTTGGATGTGTTAAGATCAACCACTGTCATGACCCCCCGCGCCCCTGCTCCCCCCGGTCCCTGATGCTTCATCTGTGTCTCTCCTCTCCCTGTCTGTCTGTATGTTGTGTCCCGTCTGTGTTCGGCGAGGGCGTGTCCCCACTCACCTACACCTGGCCGTGTGCTCCTGCCGCCTCACCTGGAACCAATCAACTCATCTACCTGCAGTACTTCAGTCCCGGCCCTTCTCCCACTCATCGCCAGATCATTGCCTCTATCACTTTGGTAGAAAGCGCCACGGCCCCAGCATTCAGCTAAAAGAGAATTCTTGTCTGTCTTCCGACCTAGTAACCTGTTTCTCTTCTTCCCCCAGGTCCACGCTCGCCACCCGCACCGCTCGTTACCCGCCCCATCCGGATCTTCGGCTCCCTCGCCGCCCGCCTGCCTCTCAGCTCCTCTCCCCTGCCCCCCAGCCCTCCTTGCCTTCAGTCTGTCTCTCTGAATAAAACCGCTTGTTGCCAGCCTAACGTGTTTCGCATCTTGGATCCAGCATCACACCATGCATCAACCACAGACTGACTTCACGAAATTTTAAGAGGTGGAAGAGATTTTAAGATACAGTGTTGTTTGAAAAATGAGGTTGAAAGAACACAAAAATACATTTTTGTATCCATTATGTGTAAATATAGTATTTTGTAATTCAAGGATGATGATGAAGTTGTTTTGTATACTTCGTATTGATGAATATCTATAGATCACATGGCTGATGAATATCATTGGAAACTGCATCAGACACCACCCTGATGAAGGCAAGAAAGCCAAAAAACGTTTGGTGAGGTGAATAAAACATGGTGTACTGGGGAAAAGTTGTGCGACGTGTTTTAATTTTGTTGGACTTGCACTGAAGCTCACGCTGGTCTGCACTTCCTGCCTGTGTGTTCTCATAGTTAGAAATGTAAATAGAAATTCCCAGACACAAATATTTACAGAACACTCATACAATTACGCAGACACATTACCACATCGATCTCAGTATTAGAATGTCCCATATTGCAGACGATGCAGCCATTCTTCATTCGGTCGAGCTGTTCTCTGGTAACAACATTCTTGTTGCCTATAAAGAAAAAAAGAACAGAAATTTGATGTGTAAACAGAGTCACTGTGAGAGCACAAGTGAAAGTAAGAGGGTGACAATCAAATAGAAACGTGTCTGTTATAGGAATGGATTTCCAACTACATGTAAATTGGGACTAGCACACGGAGGCAAAAAGCATTTTAGCATTCAGATGAAAAGTCTGTTTTTGACCCAGACACATATTTAAAGGATGTGCGCATTTGTTTACTGTGATTATCAAAGCAGAAGTAATGGATGTCACTGCATGGGGCGCAGTACCAGTGCAAGTTATGACCACGTCCATCTGCCGGATGACCTCACTCAGCTTGACCACTCGGAAGCCATCCATGCTGTGTGGATACACACAGAGATATTTTCATTCATTTTAGCAGCATAAACACGGTGAAAACAACTTAAAACAAATAATAAATTGTCTTTTTGGAATCACAGCTAATCTAAACATAAAGACAACTAGGGGAGCACATTTACTGATGGCGCAGTGTTGAATGGTAATTGTTAGTGACTCACCATGCCTGCAGGGCACAGATGGGATCAATCTCTGTGATGCACACAATGGCTCCGAGGGCCTTTAGAGCAGTGCAGCAGCCTTTCCCCACCTACGTGCCACAGTACAGTGCAATAGTTGTAAACAGAAATATACAATACATGTAAATAGGTCTGCTGCACCTGTGAAAATTCAGTCATTCCATGAAAAGCAAGATTTTTTTTTTTTTTTTTTTTTTTAAATCAAAGAATGATTCACCTCTCCATAACCACACACGACAACTTGTTTGCCTCCAAACATTATATCTGTGGTCCTCTTCAAGCTGGGAGAGACAAGCAAAATGACACACACTCTTATCTCTGCACGACTCGTATACAGAAACTCTTCACACTATGAAAAAAAAAAAAAGCTGCAGTTGTGTGTTTGCAAACAATGGCTAGCTTTCCGGATGATTCATTCTCCTCACCCATCCAGGATGGATTCACGGCAGCAGTAAAGGTTGTCAAATTTCTGCTTGGTGACTGAGTCATTCACATTCATGGCAGGGACGCACAGCTTGCCAGCCTTCGACAACTGGTACAATCTGAGAGGACACATAGGGAGACATGTTCAGGCAGATACGCCCACACAACACACATGCACATATCCACACACAAATGAGCTGCAATCCTGTGAGAACTTATACTTTCTGGAGCATCTGGCTAATTTATTCCATTGAGAGTTGTACATACACAGCTGCTGTGACCTGCGCTAGAGCTCTGTCATGTTTCTCAAATAGGCTCCAGTTGAGTCAGGCCAGTGACCTTTTCAATCTACAGTGTCAGTGTGTGTTGATACCACTATGACTTATATAACTACTTTTGAAACTGTGTGTGCTGACACCGTATACAGTATATCATTCATCAGGAAGCGTGGTTTGCTTCAAGATCAGCTCGCTCTAGAGGACAACACAATGTAAACACCTCACAGAAAAGGATTTTAGAAGCAGCTTAACCTCAGTTAAAAAAAACAGTGCTACAACAGTGGGTTTTAGCAGCTTGGATACCTTAGTTTGTTAGCTATGAAAATAGTCTGGTAATCAGAACTCCAAAGAGGCCAAATCATCTGTGCCCAAAGGGAAGTGCATCAGTTAAGAAAGCTGCTAAATGATTTCATATGGTGAGAGAAACTGAATTTTAAAATTCATGAAAACATGATAAACATAAACTGCATTGACAGAAGAACATCAGTCACATGGTCTAACTATCTGACAGTAATTGGGATATATACATTATGTAAGGGGTTGACAAATACTGCTAAATGGCATGAAACTTAACATGATCCACCTTTGTTTGCAATGGCGAACAGTTCCTCTAAATCTTACATCCTTAATTATGAAGTGTTAAAACTGTTTTGTCTACTTCCATTAATTCAGTTTAGGTTATTTCAGTGTTAATGGAACAGCGGGCAAGATTTTACTATCCCGCAGCACAAAATGACCATAAAATAACTCCCGGGGTTTGATCAATACTAATAACTCTGCCACAGACTTTATTATTCATAGTCCATTATAGGCTGTTAGAAGCAGTGCCACAGACAAGTCAGTGTTGTAATTTCTTGGTGGCTAAAAGAGAAATGCTTTTCTTTCTATTCTTATATTCTTGGCCATTACTGCCAACAGTCATAGCTTTGGCCGGCTTCCACATTTTACTCATCAACATCAAATACAGTCCCTGTTTCCCAAATGGTGGCCATAACTACACAAACAGACACAGAGTGTTCAAAAGTATTTTTCCTTCGATTCCCACTTCCGAAATCAAAGCCCCATCTCACCTGTGCACTCCAGTGACACTCTCCTCCACGATGCCCCGGACCTTCTTGAAGACGCTGGGATACTTCTTGTACACCCAGTGGGTTAAGTCTCCACCATCGTCCAAGATCTAAGAAAAAAACACAGCAGAGTTAACGGCATTAATGATAACCTCCTTAATCTGTGATAGCACAGTAGAGCCCAGGGATAGAACAGATGAAAGAGAACAGACTAAGATTTATCGATTGTCAGGTTGATACCATATTGGACTGCCAGCCCTCCGTGTTGACACAGCGATCGATGCACCACCAGAAGTCATCCTCTGACTCACCCTTCCATGCAAACACAGGTACCCCTGAAGGAAACAAAACACACACACCTAATGGCAAAGACAGACAGCAGAAGAGAAGAGGACTGGCCAGCTGCATGAGCAACAGGTCTGTTAGAGCAGCATTACACAGTGAAAGCACATGTACACATTGATTGCATTAGGGTCCATACAACTTTACTTTAACACAAGATATTTCAAACTAAATCAAAAATGGATGCAACAGCACTTTTTAATGCATTGTCGACACACGTTACAGTTAATGTATAGACCTATAATTAGCTTATTTTCAGCTAACAGAAACCTAAGTTGATAGCCATCATTGATCGTTAATATTGAAGGTAATACAAGATAACTTCCCCTGCCAAGTTAACTTAATATACAGGGTTTTTTAATTATCAGAAATATGTTTTATATCTAAAGTGTAATCCACAAACCATGACAAAACTTAATAACAGTCAAGCCATTTATGAGCTAACAACCAAGTTGCAAGAAAGCGTTTCACATGTAACGCTGGCCTTTGAGGGGAGAGGATCTTACCTGTTTCAGCAAGAGCAGCGGCCACCTCATTCTGAGTGGAGTAGATATTACAGGCTGTCCAGCGACACTGGGCCCCAAGGGCTACCAGAGTCTCAATCAGGACCTAAGGGGGAATGATGGAATATACATATACATTAACAGGTAGCAGATGTAAAGAAAAGAAGGACAGAACAATCACAGTGATCTACAGTTAACAGGAGGAGAGGACCTACTGCTGTCTGAGCAGTGATATGGGTACAGCCTACTATCTTCGCCCCGGCCAGTGGCTTCTCCCCCTGTGCTCTCTTCCTCAAGGAGATCAGGGCAGACATGTCTGTGGAGGAACAGATTGAGCAAAAGTTAGTGGAAGCTGAAAGGACCTAAAGATCAGGTTTTGTTTTGGGAGAGAGAAGAATGGCAAACCATTTTGAATACAAAAAAAGCCCTTTCTACAAGGTGGATGTGCAGTAAATGGCTGTAAAATGGAGATGATTAAACAACGTCAGCAACAGCTGTTGCCGCCCAGGCTTTAGGCCTGAAGAACACTTGACAAGCACTCACGCCTACTTATCACTCACATGGGCAATGTAAACAGCCAAAGAGACAGAAGAGAGAGGAGGGAGTACACAAAAAACCTCATGCCTAGAGATGGGAGAAGAGGTATCTGAAGAAAAAAATAAGTAACCATTGATGAACAGAACTGAGAGAAAGAACTCTGATCATGTTTCCAGAATAACTGACACTGCCCCAGCCTTTATCAAATAGTGTCTAAGCAGCAAAACAGATACCATGTGATACGTATCGGGGAACAAAGTCACAACAGGTAGCACAGAGCGCTCTTTGTAGATATGGTAAGGATAGCAAGTCGCTTATCCGACTGCATCAGAATAAAATCACAGAAAAATTGTGAAACCAACTTTTCAGATTGATGTTCATGAGTGTACATGAGTGCCTCTCTCAAAAAGTGGTTCAATAAGCGAGCAAACACTCGCACACAACTCAATGACAGAAATTCTCTGCTAAAAATGCAGTGTTCTTGACCAAATAATCAAAAAGGATCTATTATTTATCTATATCTATTTTATATTTAGAAATGTAAAAAAGAATAATCTTTGAAATGCCTGAGTGCCCATGAGGTCAAGCTATACCTTGTTCTGCAATTTCAATTTCACGGCGGCCGAATTCGGCCTGCTTGATGTTCTTCACACAGAAGTCACTGCTACCGTGGGTGTTGACCTGGGCTTTGTCCCGGGGGGAGGTCTCATCATCGGAGCTGTCGGTGTAGGATGCAGCTGGGAAACAGAGAACGCACAAAAGGTCACTATTGTGGAAAAGCATACCAAAGCGCCAGTTATGAAATATATACTGCATATCCATTGTGCGTAGGGTGGAGCTTTTGTGTGTGTGTGCGTGCGTGTGTGTGTGTATACTGTATATATACTGTATTCATACACACACACACATATATATTATATATATATATATATACTGTATATGTGTGTGTTTATTGCAAACATCTGTATAGCCAGATCAATAATGGATTTTTGAGGCCGATACTGACACTGATCTGTTGGCTGATTATTTTAACATAAACACGTAATAAATAATAAACAACAATCTTAATACGGATCCCTTAAAAAAAAATTTCAGGTAAACTTTCAGGTGTGCAGTACCTGAGCTGTAGCTGTCTGTGGAGGACTGCGAGATGGATCGGGAGAGGGAGCGGCGGCCTGCCTTTGTAGGGTACTTGCTGAACTCTTGCTTGTCCTCCGTATTAGCAAACTGGATCTGGAGAGAACCAGAACAGACGATAAACGACATGCACCATTTTGCACATGGTAAACATTAAAGGCAAACAAAATCCAGATATTGCTGACTTAGTGTTTGGACTTTGTTTTCTGTCTGTATGCACTAATTAAGTGTCAACAATGAAATGCTGACACTTAACCAACATTTGGAAAGAAGTACAAAAAACATAAAGCATAAAGAGTGAGGAACAAAAAGCACCATCATCACACATTAACAGTTATATGCTTTAGGTAATGTTTTTGCACTCTTTTAGTTTATATTGGACGCATTTTGCGGTTTCAGCCACTAAGACTGTCCTTTAGAGGTAAATCACCTGAGCATGTTACAGTAAATAAATCACAGGTGGATCAAGAAGAAGGGAGCTAATGCCTATTTTTAGACGCTCCCTCCTGCTCTGTGATTTGTGCTTTGTTCAGACACACAGGCTTCAGTTGTTGGTGTGGTTCATCGTGTCAACCCAACCCTTCAAAGGGCCCAAGATCAAAGACCTGGAAACACATAAAGTGGATCAGCACACAGCTAGCTTGGACTACTTTCTAGAACAGAAGATTTAAGTCTCAACTGTCCAGTCTTTGGGGTTACTGTACTAAACCACAATTTATTTTTTTAAATCATATTATATTCAGCTATTAAATAAAAGCCAGTGCCTGGTATGAATTTGGCTCTATTTAGGGCTTGGCAGGCTACAATTAGATCTGACAAATCCACTGAGTGTCATTTTAACACCCTGAAACCGTAACAGTCTGGCTGCATCAGGAGAATTCAATAGTCAGTTGTCAACATTAGAAACAGTAGAGAGACCTGAGGTCCTTTAAGAAACTGGGTCACTTATTACAGTGAGGAGTTACTAGTTACAGTCTAGCAAAATATCTAACTACATTTATCCTGACAATAATTACAAATGTAGAGTCTGAAACAATCCCAACCTAAACACAGAAAAACTTTATTTTCACATACGTAGTATCCCAGGTGGGCTGTAGGCTGTAGCTTCTATTTTGCTTACACCTGGCACTGTAAATAAATAGGACTGTGAGAAAGAGACTGTTTCTAGACAGGGTCACCAGTAGATAGTTACTCAGCATTTTACTTAAATAGGAAGTCTGCAGGTGGGTTTCAGGTCTGAACCTCAGGATGTCTTTTAGTTTTAGTCCATATGACTTTCATTGATCGGTTCCCATGTAACACTCAATATCCTAACTGGCACTGATGTACAAGTGCTTTCTGTATATCACCCTGACCATCACTACTGTGGGCTTTATAAGAGGGTGAAGTATTAAGATTATCTTGCATAAAAGAAGCGTTTAAACCAATGTAACCTCGACTTTGCTAAAAACCTGATGAGGTGCTGCACAGAGATCTGCTTTGCACTCTCTCTCTCTCTGCCTTTCCAAGAAGTCCTACAGGTGTCTTGGTGGCTTACAGGCAAGCGTGTTGGCTCAAATCCAAGCTCAAACTTTGATGTTGTGTCTCTTGTCTGTCTCACAACATTGTATAATGTCATGCAATCAAGACTTTCCACATGCACATTCACACAAAGTTCTCCTGAATTTCTTCCTGTGTTCCTTCCCTTGTGTCATCATTCTTTCCATTATCATGGTTGAGTGTGAAATGTTTTGGAGTAAGTTTTCATAATATTTATTGGGCTTTCTAATTCCTGATCATTTGACTTATACAAAATGCTTTCTTTAAAGGTAGTGTTAGAATGCAATGGTAGTAGTCAATTCTCAGCAGTAAGGATCGTCACTCTGTGCTATCCTTAAATTTCTACATGGCATTGTTCTCTTCCTTAAACACTCACTTCGCCTCAATATAAATCCTGATGTCTTCATTCATTGTGACAATGCCGTAGGATTTTCCTTGTTCTCTTATTTTAGATGTCCATAGAATGTGTTTGGACTAAAAACGAACACGCAGGCCAGCAGAGTTGACACAACACACAGCTGATAAATCCGGGAACACGTGAATGCCAGACTAACAACAGTGAGTTGGGTAACATTTGAGTGTGATGTGCACTGTACATACGGACATCAGCCTACAACCATGTCTTACAGGTAAAGCTTAGTGGTAATGGTTGTGACACTGACGAGTAATGATGACACAACAGTGTAATCTCACAGCTGGTGGAAACTGGCATGCATGACTCAGTTACCTGTTAGTCACTATACAAACATCAGCAGAAGCCGAGGCTGATTGTATGGGGTTCATACGGTCAGCGCCATCATAATTTATACAACACAACCATACTACTTATGCCTTATATGAAAGACTAAATGGGTGCGCTTTCACCTAAAACTTTTCATGGTTACCGCTATGACTTCCACTCATCTAAAATTAAAGTAACTGTGGCAGAAATGGCTAAAACACTAGTAACTTTATTCACTAAGTGTTTACATCCCACAACCCCTCTTTCTAGGCTGCAACAGTCTGTGTCAGTACAAAGAAACTCAAGAAGCTTGTGAGGCTGTGTGAGCTGATGAGATCTCTGCATGTCTCTGTTTTCACAATTGAGAGTGTGCTCTGTCTCATACACTTGCAAAATAGTTCTTTTATGTTTGCTTTGCATCAGTTTGGACTCTTGAGGATTCAGCAGAGGTCTCTTCTTCCCCCCACAAATACATAGACATCAAAATCAGAGACTCCTTCTCTTGTGGTTACAGCATTAAGGAAAACAAGAGGTTAATCTGATTAATGATGAATTGCTTCTGCTACTCTTACACAGTAAACTATCCAAGAGGCGAGCTCTGTGAATAAGCTTGGCCTTTTGAGGAGAAAAGTGTACTTCTACCTGCATTTCAACTGTGCATTTATGTTGCAAGTCAAAGAAAAACACTTCTGTGTGGTCCGCATCGATGCATAAGCTACATAACTGCATAAAGAAGACAAGAAAACTTGTGACAAGCCAAAAGTAACTCCAGCACATCTGTGTGTGGGATATGCAGTATCTTTAAGAATAAGTGTGCTGGATGAGTTAGTAGCAACTCACCCTTTCTCTCCCGTGCCCATGTTTGTGTGCCATGGCTGCCAGTCACTGCCTGTTCTCTCCAGTTTTCCAGCCTACTTCCCTGTGCCTGTATGTCCTCTGTGTGATGGTACTAGGTGTCCCTGATGCTATTATCCCAGAACACTCCCAGGCAGAGCCGGGGGGAGGTTCCCACCTATTATCGTGATTTCTAATGGCCAACCTGGAGAGGGAGAGAGAGATGCCTAGAGAGAGAGAGGGGAGTTTGTGTGTGTGTCTCTCTCTCCCTCTCTCTGGTTCTGCCCTTGACAACCAGCTGCTAAAGTCAGTAGATTGTATTCTATGCTTGATTTTTTTAAGTGCTGAGAGAGCAAATGTAGGAACAAGTTGCAAAGACAGCAAGATTCTGATATGTACATATGCACTGACAAGAAATATGTACAAAAAAATCACATACACACACACAGGCCAAAAACACATTTGCTGCAGCTTTTACTTTCAGGCTGTACTCCTGATTTGGACTACTAAATAAAAGGGGATTGACAGGAGGAATTAAACCCTGTTTCCATTAGCTGACTGCTGCATCAATAAGTGTCCCATCCAGTCCCATCCTACAGCTAAAAATACCCTTTCTCTCTTAGATAGCAGGCCAGGTCACAGACTTAAGCTGTAGTGTGACAGTCAGCCAGCGGTGTAAAGGGTTCAATGGAGGCCTGGCATAAGGCGACATGAACTACTTTAGCCAGACACCTCTAGTGCTCTACTGCGCCATTTAAGTGAGAAGACATACAATCCATGTATACCTTTGTATACTGACTGCTCACAGTGGTCAGGTTCAACAAGTCAAAGACAGAAGGCCTGGCGTATTTTTCTAAGATTAAATCGAGCACAAACAGTGTATAGACAGTAAAGCAATGCTCAGGTCAAAGAAGGTCCTCAGACAAGTGTAGTTCTAAAATCAATGTACTTCCTTTGGTCTGCAGAGGCGCCAGTTTAGATCAACACGTGCATGACGGATTACACAGTGTTGTGAAAAAAACATAGTGTGCTAATCCTTCCTCCAGAACTATGTGACATTTAGCAGGAATTAGAACTTCTACTTATTACCATACACCTCAATCTTCAGTGAATATGAATATCACGGTAACCCACAACAATATTTCATAAGATAAAACTAGCGTTTGCAACCCCTGCATCTACAATATCAATATAATTTTGTTCCCCAAATTATAAGATGAGAAGGTAAATATTAAGGATGCCAGACTGCTGATAGCAAATGTAGTTAAACTGCACAACTGAGAACAGTTGGAAAATGATGAAACTAGTCAGTATGGATGTGTTATATTTCTCAGCTTATGGTGACTTTTCCCTCAATGTTAATATTGGTCACACTGCAGTACAAACATAGTGCTTTACTTGTGTGGACTATGGCAGGCTGAGTTTCAATAAACACTAGAAAGAAACTGTTGTAAATGTCATCTTTTAAATATAGCTAGGTGGACTTAAAGCCCCACAGTGTCAAATTTATTATGTGATCATATATTCTGATGTCATAAATTTGTGTTTGTAGGAAAATGTAACAGTCCTGGTGAAAACTGGCTTATGTGATGCTTTCAGCCCAGTCATCTTCATTGTCTCCAGGTCCGATCCCACCACTAGGAGTCACCAAAGTCACACATTTTCAAATGCTTCACATACTGTAGGGGCTTTAAGTTTGCAATTCTGCATTTGACCTTCACGAAACTCTGCTATAATGTTGGCAGACAACAAACAAGATGAGATAGTGCAAATAAGGTATGAAGACTTTTGAGAATCTACATAAAACAGCCCACAGGGATGAGATAGAAATGATGATGCACGAACAAATTCACAGTGAGTGAGTCCCATTCCCGGGGGGGGGTGTTGTGTAACTGCTGGATGGATTCAGAGAGAGGAGGCAGAGTAGTGGTGTTCTTTGACTCACCCACCCACACTCGCACACATTCATTTCATTTTCAGTTTCTAGCATTGATTGTTTTTGCTCATGGCACCTTTCAGCAGATTATGTTCAGTCAGTTCAACAGACGTCCAACTGTATATTGTGTGTTTTCATGTTGTAATCTGGGATTTTAATTACTTTTATCTTTTTATTTTCCAAATAATTTGCAGTATTTGTTTTACTCATTCATTTGTTCCATGCAAACAGGTGGCTCAGTTTGACACAGAGCTCTCACATTTATTCATAACACACTGCTTTGTTTTCATAAGCGGAGTGCACATTCCTATCATCCAATATGTTTTCAATCAGGCTCCCTGAGGCGATTCACAGTCCACACATTATTGCCACGTCAGACAGGGGGTTTGAGCTAATATTCTGAAGTCTGTGAGCCCCGCTGCTGGGAAAATAGATATCTTTTTTATTCAGACTATTTTGTCCACCTCTTGTGGACATACTTCTGTAAAAAAGATTTCAACTTTGGTGCATCAAATCACAAAGGCAGCTATACAGACAAGAACTGTCATTTAGAATAAACACTACTGACTAGTAACAATTAATGGTGCACCTTACATTCCATTATATAAAGAAATATTAGCCCACTAGTAAAAGCCAGTTTGGTGAAGTTCACATTTTTTTGTTTTTGATGACTGTAAAAGATGTCCATTCAAAGTATGGTGATTTTTTAAGGCTGTATTTGTTTGTTAGTTTATTTAACAGGGACCATATAGATAAGTATATAGGGGCTTCTATAATCTGCCCATAATTTATGTTATTTTTTAGCAAATATTCAGTGAACTGTCTTTTAGTCACCAATGGCGGTCTGCTTGTGATTAGTTGTCTTCCTCTGCCACTGCAGTGTCATCGTGACTTCTGAGATTTATCCACATTTCAAAATTCTGCAATGCTTGTGACTGATTTGAACTATTGTAACTCACAACTATAATGCCAATGAATCATGTTAATCTGAACACCAACTGGCAATGTGTTTAACAGAGGTCTGATGATCTTTAATAGGGTTTTTAAGGCAACATACAGAAGTACAAAGATGCCACAAACATCCCAAATTGTGTAATGAGCCAAAGGAATCGTGATCAACATAAAACACACAGCATTAAGAGGTGTGAGATGTGAGATTTAAAAGTTACATGAAGTTCAGCAGTCGGTGCCAGAATAGCAGTTGTGTCAGTTACAAGCAGTGCGTAATTATTTAATGGGTCATGCAGAACCCAACCCACACTGAATTTGTGAGGGTTATATCAAGATTGCAGTGATTGTAAACATAACAAAACATTTTGTACAGCCTCAGTGGAAATAAAATAATTAGAAATATCTATAAATAAAAAACACAAGCACAATACATTCAAATTAATAAAAAAAATAAGGATATCAGGACATCTGCTGACAGACATGCCAGTACAGTTACCAATCGTTTTAAATATCAGGCCATAATATCGACACACACTGCTGGATCAGACTCAAGCTCTTAAAATCATGACAACATGTGCCCCAGTACGAAGGACGTGGTCACAAGTTAAAGGTCACCTTGAGGGATAGAAAACAGCTTCACAATCAAGTTGGCAAACTTGACAATACTATGGTAACAAAAGAGAATTTCGTCATCCCCTCTGTGACACAGTCTTGGCAAAAAGTGTATCACAAATCCAGTATAATCGCTTTAAGGGCCACCAAACCTGAACCCAAGAGACAAAAAAGTCAGAAGAGTTTTCTTTTCAACATCTGAGCAGGTTAGTTTGCCAGCTGTTACACACGGTGGTTGATGATATGAGCAGATGCCTCAAGGGAGCCTTTCCTTCTGATGATTGTTGTGTGCCGTTGTGTCACAGCCAAGAAAAGTCAAGGCCTTTTCTCACAGGTGTACCTACATTGTGCTGCTAATGCATTTTTATCATGCTGTTCTTCTTACTAACAATGATGGTGCCCACACACACACACACTCCTGAACAAATTCAAGATTAGCCAATTTTTTCCACGGACCTGCACCTTTGAAGAATTCAAACTGTGTGACTGCAATTCATGGTAGATTTAAATCTTTCATAAGGCAAAGCCTACATCTCATTAAATACCTCATAGTGTGCAGGCCTCCTGTCTAAGCTCATGTATAGGCCATGTATTTCTTCACTTTGCAAAGGTCTTGAATCAGAGGTTTAAGAGCTCAACTTGGCTTTTGGGTTGTTTCCTGCCTGCAGGATGTTGGCATGATATAGACATTGTGATTTAAATAAACAGGAAAGCTCCATGAAGGCAGATTTGAACAATAATCCAGTCTTGGTGAAAGCTCCATTGAAATTATATGTTGTTACCTCGGTAATAACATAGTAAAAGCTATGGTTAGACTATACCACATGTGAGATAGTGAAGCAAAGGTTTTCTTTGTGGCCTAACTCCTCAGATTCTTTAGTTGAATCTGACTATTTTAAATGGTAACTATCATTTTTCAATTTGCAGCTGGGCTTGGGATGGACTGGAGTGATCACTCAGTAACTGTGTGACACTGCAGCACCACATCCATCAAAGCTCCGTTAACCTTTCTGATGTCAACTCTGGGTTGAAAATGCAGATGGTGCCTTATGAATATATGATA
Organism: Maccullochella peelii; assembly: GCA_002120245.1. Classification (NCBI taxonomy): domain Eukaryota; kingdom Metazoa; phylum Chordata; class Actinopteri; order Centrarchiformes; family Percichthyidae; genus Maccullochella; species Maccullochella peelii. The sequence continues at coordinate 38,498 of LKNJ01002667.1, forward strand.
AATCAACACAGGCAAACACACAGTACATTGTCTAGCCTTGCTGTACAGTAGTACTTCACTGCAGTACAATGCGTACCAACGTGGATTTATCCTCCTCACAGGTGCCTACAGTATCACACAGTCTCTTCGCCCATTGTCAGTGACTGATGGTGAGCATCACGTTTCTTACCTTCTTGACGGATTTCAGAGTGGGGACTGCGGTGAACGCTGCGGAAGGCATTTCGCCAACGTTCATATTCACATCACTGCTGTTTTTGCTGACAGTCATCGCCGAATATTTTTCAGCAACGTTTTCGGTCTCTTTGACATATTTCGTGGCTTGTTTAACCTCCACCTTGCTGTCCACCACTGAGTCGGTCATTGCATCCAGGTGATACAGATACTGTTACTGGAGAAAAAAAAAATGCCGGTTCTGAATTGAGGTCAGACTAACGTTAACTAGCTCTGTACGTCGTCTTCTTGCTGTCTTCGTTAAGCTTCGTGGCTTAAAAATGACCGAACCGACGCTGAAGCACCTCAACTAGACCTCGGCGCGAAGCAATAGGCTACGTAGCTGAGTTCAAGAGAGACTAAGCGGTTTTCTGTCTTCACTACTTTCTAAAAGAGCGGCACAAACACTAGTTTCGGTCCTCCCGGTCTGCTGTCATCCACAGACAGCAACATCTCCGAAGGGGAGGGGGCGGTTTGACAAGGCTGTCACCTGAGCAAGTGGGCTGTGTGTAGGCGGTGATTGTCCAGTCAGCGCTGGAGCAGAGGAAAACGTATACGCAACGGCTGAGGGTCATTACATATATAAGAGCAGTGTTAGCTCAGGTTAATTACATTATATGTGTACTCGTTACTACTTGTCAGTCGGTGCACGCATGACCTAGATGTTGTATTCCATAGCTGTGCTATTGGAAAAGCCCTGAGTAAAACCTCCTAGGAGGCTGAGTACAAGTCCCGCCTCCTTCGCTATGATTGGCTAGTGGTAACGACGGTCTGTAATCTACAGCGTCTGATTGGCAAAACTTGCTCTAGAGTGTTTAACCTGGGATGTCTGGCTCAGGGCAAAATACAACTTTACTTCGTCCCAGATCTCAAGGAAATTAAATCAACTATGTTCCATTAGACAAAAACATTCAAATGTGTAAAGACAAAGTTTTATGACTAATATAAATAGTCTTAACTATAATTATCTCAGAATCATTGATTTGGATAAAATATTAATGTAAAACTATAACATGACCAATACTGGAAGGTAACATTTACTCCAGTTCTGTCCTTAAGAACATTTTTGAAATACTATTACTTTAATTGAGCATTTCCATTTTATGCTACTTCATACTATTCCACTATATTTCACGCATAAATATTGCACTTTTTACTGCTACTATAGCTATATAATTACTAGATTGCAGTTTACAAACAATATGATCAATTTATAAAATATGATGCATTGTTATTGATTGAACTACCCAAAGCAAGGCACTGAACAATTACAGCTCCCATGAAGTTTTGATAGCATGCCAATAGATACAACTCATGGGATATCTTAAAATAAATAAAAATGTAAACTAAACCAAACAAAACCCTAACCAAAACTAGGAGTGAAGAAACCACAAATGACCCTGAGTCACTTAATAAAATTTAATTGACATAGGTTTCTTGAATTCATGTCCAATCTTTTTTCATTATAAAAAAAAATAACAATAACATTGCAGAACTGCATCTGATGGGTAAAAAAAACTATTATCTACAAATGAAACACTTAGGTGGACTCACCAATGAATAAGTAACTAAAATATGTAATGTGATGCAACACAGTGTTTTTCCCAACAAACACTGTCTAACCACGAAATTGTATAAAACGCATCCACAGAATTGGGCAAATCAGTAAGTACATCCGATACACACAGGAAGTAAAGAATTTCTGTACAATATCTTCACATTAGTATCACATTATTTTTTTTCCTCTCATTGGATGCAGGTTAGACTTATGATGCCGAGTCCATCCCCCACAGTACATGGGTTGAAAAAATTAAAAGTCAAAATACAGGGCATCACATAAACGATATAGGACACCAGTGTAGCATAAATGCTTAATAAGTGTCTCTGGGGAAAAAAAAAAAAAAGAAATTCTGTACCATCTACAAAAAATATTTAAAGCTATCCAATGGTGCCAAACTCATCTTTAAAACAGACCAGGGTCTGACAGAGTATGGCTTCACAGCTGTCATTTCCTCTGTGACTAGCCCTGGTTACCCATAACTTCATGTTTCATTGCTGTCCAAACAAATCCTTTAGATAAAGAGCTGGTCCTAAGTGCTCAACCAGATAAGCTGAGTGTGGAAGCATCCTCTATTTCTCTATTTCAGTGAAAAGACCAGAACAGTCCACAGGCTCAGCAGCCACATGGCCAGCTCCCTGGAAGACCAGTGTAGGAGTGGAGAGATAACAGAAGAAACCCAGTGGCTGGGCCGTGGTTTGGTGTATGACGATGGGGCCGGAGGGAGGAAAAGTGAGAGGAGAAGGTGGGGGAGATGGGTTAGCTGGGATGAAGAGTCTCAGGCAGGGTAGAGATCACAGACAGAAGTGACGATGTTGGCGACAGTGCTACGAGACTCGGATCATCTGAGCCACCGTCTCATCTGCTGCTGCCTGGGCTGCATCCTGCTGTTGCTGCACCAGAGGAGGAGAAAGGATAACCATAATAAATCATGTGTAGTTTCATTCCAAAATGAGATATCACCTATTCAAACAAAGCGGCACCTGATTCCACACAAATTTGAAATTTTAAAAAAATCTTTCAAAGGAAATCAGGCAGTCTTAAGTGCTTAGTTGACAATGTATAACATATATACAGAGTGATGATGTAGGGGATGTTTTTCTACACACAGCTTCTTACCTGTGCCAGGGCCAAAGCCATTTCCTCCTTGTCCTTAGGTGAAAAGAAACGTCCTCCATCTCCTCGCTTACGCTGCATAGCGTGACGGTGGCGAGACTCGTGTAGGTATTTCTGCTGAGAAAATGTGGGTGTATTGCATCACGGCCAGTTTAACACATTGTGCCACCTCTGTACCAGTACTGGTTGAAAGGTCATTTCAGTAAACAAATACACGGCTCGCACACTGCAGGGCTCCAATATTCATGATTTATTTCACCAAGGTAACGTTACCTTGGTGAAATAAATAGTGAATATTTGAGCCCTGCTGTGTGCGAGCTGTGTAGTTGTTTAGTTTTGTGATTTGCTCTGTTTCAGCTCAGCACCTGCCCCCTTTTGGGGTCTGGATGTGCGTGCTTACTCCTATGGTGAGGAGTATGATGAAAGGTCACTTCACCCACCCCAAAAAATGAAACCCACTTTCTTACTTGCCTCTCATGGTATCTAGCTATGCAGGTTCTTGTCTACGTTTTGAGAAATCCTTTTCTGAAATTACATAGCTAGATACAGCTAGAGGTAGTTTTATTTTCTTTGCAATTTGTAAAATATTTATCGAGGATATTTTTAATATAACCTTTAAATTGAAAATGACTAATTCTAACATGGAAGGGTTGTACTACCAATCCCATTGACAATTAACACCCCAGTCTGTGGCTCTATGCAGCTCATCGTGAAGTCATGAACAGCCAATTTCACAGCAGATGATATACAGAATGGGCCCAGCGTGAAATGGTCAAAAGACAGTATAAACGAGTACCTGGTGAAGAGAGGAACAATGGCTTAAAACATGTGCACTTGCATTTAGCAGATAGTGAGGAAGAGAACTTCAATGTGCCCATGTTTGTGTGGCGTAAGAAGATGACCAATGTGTCCTACCCTCCTTTCCTTGGGGATCTTGCCCTCAGCTTCCAGCTTGGCCCGGGCCTGTCTTCGTTTCAGGATGCGATGGTACTGTTTGGCATTGACATACAGAGGTTCCTCCTCGAGCATCTCAGCCCCTGGCAGCGGGATACGCTGCATTGTGGGAACTCCACCACCTCCAGGCACCATCTGATAGAGAGAGAGACACAAAAATAGACACAGTGCTTAGAACTGCTGGCATGGAAAGTATACATGTATATCAGCATACTGACACAAACAAGCAGTTACTGTGCAAATAATTGGTATCAGAGCAATCATAAGGCCTTTATTCAATACTGATATACAGTACTATATCACAAGACAGCTTTCACATTTAAAGTCTAACTTTAGAGGCCCTGTGCACCCACACAGGTGTTTTCAGTCATTCTAGCTAAATATACTTTTTTACAGGCTGACACTGGGTGGAGTTATGCTGGGAATTGCATGAGGTCACCAAATATCCTGAACTAATAAGAATCATAAAGGTGTAAGTTGTCCCACCCTTACAAGTGCAGTAGAGGGAGATGTCGATCAAACACAGTCTGTAAACACCCATATAGTCCTAAGAAGAAGTCTATTCAGACAAAATAAGTGAAAACACCTATGTCAGTAGATGGGTGTTAGGGGCTTTAAATAAACATAGTAATATGTTGTGTAAAGTGATAAATGATAACTACATTTGGTGCTCTTAAAAGCTACGTGACCTCCACTACACCACACACCCTTGTGTGAGTCTTACAGTTTAAAAAAAAAAAAAAAGGTTAATAGGATGCTGGATACCTCTGCACAGGGTCTTACCATGACCATTCCACCTGCATTGACCATGTTGCCAGAGACGGGCAGGGTGACGGTCACAGTGCCTTGGCCGCTGTTGGTAGTGTTGGTGTTGGCACCCCCTGCCTGTACAATCTGGGCGCCTGTCAAGCTGGCAGCTGGAATCGTGATCATTCCTGCAAACAGATTATCATCACAGTTCTTATTCAAAATCACAACTCAACAGGGCTCCTGTTTATGAAGTCTACAAAGCAGAAGGCAAACAGCAAAAGGTAGGAGGACATTGAATTTACCCTGCTGCAAAACGGTACCATCTGCATTGACAGGCTGGTAGACGATGGTCTGTCCATCAGCTGTCTGTGCTACCTGTTGGCCCTGCACGCTGATCTGTTGCCCCTGTGGAACAACAAGTAAGGAGAGAAGACACTCAGTAATCATATTAATAATCATTTGATTAAATGGATTTGCCATTCAACCGGTCAGAATTTAAGACCTGGTTCTGTCCAGCAGTGATGGCTGCCTGGGGCTGCTGGATGATGATCTGCTGGGGTTGACCCTGCTGACCCTGCAGCTGGAGAGTCTGACCGCCCTGGAGCTGGATCTGACCTGGCTGCACCAGCTGAATCTAGACATGGACATGGATGCAACCCAGAGATTGGCCTCAATTCACTTTTCAATTAGATGGTTAATTCAGCACGTCCCAGAATAGTTTCATTTACATTTAACTGCAGTGACCTCAAACATCTACACAAATAAACTGCAAGGAAAACACTTATTTTCTGGCAGTTAAAATTAGACAACCTCACAAAAAAGAATTACACAATGCACTGCAAAATCAATTCATCATTACATAAATAGACAAGTAAAAACCATTTGTCAACATGTACAGGAACTGATAATTAAATGAAAGTCCAGTCACAATGTGCTTCTCATAGTAAAATATTACACCCACCCTTCACGAACACTATGTCCTTGTACAGGATAATGTGGAACAATTTGAATACCGATCTTAATCTAGTAACTGAGCCTTATCCCTTACCTGCTGTAGTCCCTGGGCTCCAGATACAGGGACCTGCATTATGGTTTGACCCTGACCCCCAGACATGGCCTGCACCATTATGGGTTGCCCTGATGATGTGATGAGCTGCCCACCGCTCACCTGGACCATCAGAGGCTGTCCCTGGACCTACAGAGAGATACAGAGGGCTGTTATAGCAGCACTGCCAGGATTTGTTACCTCAATATCACCTGTGTGACTCACAGGACTGCTAGCAAATAATGTCAAATCAGGAACATCCAGAATGCCACATCACGAATAAAAGTATTTGATGATTTGTGGTCATTTTTTTCTGTTTTGGGATATACAAATATGAAACCATCTGGTTCCACTGTGGATCCAAACTGTAGCCTATGAATAGTATATTCTCAACTATTTTTATCATGAAGTTAGGCTACAATTGCGTGGTTTTGTACTTACTGGAATACTTACTGAAATACTGCTGCTGAACCAAGAGGTAACATGAAGTTCATTTGCACTTGATTTGTTTAAAAGCACATGATTAGACAAAATGCTGTCATCAAATTCATTTGCATTCACATATGCAACTTGACAAGCACCAATGGTCCAACTTGCATCCATAAATGAGTAAGTGACCACAATGGACAACTGAAGGCCTGTGGCAGCAGTTGTACCATAAGGAAAAAATACCAGAGGGATGGAACCCACTGCCATTTTGCATCAAAACGATAAGAAAAATATATGATGAGAAGTGACAGCCAGTAATGACTATGGATTCATGCTGTTCAATGCCGGTTCTTCTGCTGACTGCAAAACACAACCATGTGACTCATATTTCAAATGGCTTTCGTCTTCATCCGGAAGAACAACATCTGACTTGCAAAACACAACTCAGACAAACAGTAGTCTGTTGATAGTCATGAGAGCACAAGCGTAAACCCGAGGTTGACACACAACACACTGTGCTGAGGATCATGCAGTTCAGGCAGCTTAAGACATGCTGGGGAGGGAGGATGAACCAAACAGCACAGAGATGGGTCATGAAAAACAGCCCTGGTTGTAGCATGCAAACTCGTAGGCTGTATGACACTGACACAGGGCGGCGGTGACACCACTACCTGGAGTGTCTGCACCTGCTGGCCTGAGGCCGTCACCACTGGCGCATCTGTTTGCAGCTGCACAGCCGTCACTGTGCCCTGTGTCTGCAGGTAAGGCAGGACAATACAGTCTCAGACAAGTAATTATCAGGAAAATAGATTGGATCTGGAATCCACCTGGGGCGCTTTAATTCTGGGTACTTGGTTACCTGTGATCTTACAGCAGAGGGTTTATTTGTTGTTGGTGGTATGGCAAATTTTACATTATCAAAACCAAACTTATGAGTAAATTCTGAGCTCACCTGCTGTTGGATCTGTCCATTGGAAGTCTGCACAACTATCTGCTCCCCAGTAGTAGTGGTGGCAGTGGTGTACTGCTCCATTGCTTGTTATTGGCACAATCCTCTCTTGACACAAAAGAAAGCCACATACATCATTAGCTAAAGATAGATTTATAACTCTTAATGTATTTTACGTGTAGCCCACAACCGTCTTAAGCATCCAGAAAAAAATAAGGTTGTTTGTCTTTCCAACCGTTATCTAGGTAACGTTATTGTTGCCAACTCATTGTTAACGTTAGACATTATTTAAATAGGGATACATTAGCGGCCCTTTTCATTTCATCTCATCACGCTAACTTGTGTCATAATGTGTCAAATGTTATGTCTGAATTTTAGAGGTTATATACGAACCCCACACTGGGTGATACAATGTTAGGTCAGCTCCTGGCTTGCTTTAACAGGGTATTTCGTTAACAGGGTGTTTTCGTGAGAGCTAACAAGGCTATCATCAGTGTTAGCTAGCTAAAAAGCGTGGTAAATTGAAAGCATAGAAAGGAGACTAGTTAACAGGTAAATTGCTAACGCCAGTCTTTAGGTGGGTTGATGTTTATTAAAGCTGATGATAATTTGGCAACGTTTACTGATGGGCGGACGTTGGCATTATCAACCATCCCTTTGTTTGAGATTCGATATTTTAGCTGACTAGCTAACCTTTAGCTAAGGCTTGTCGACCACCAGCGATCTTTCCTCACAGGAGCCAACACTGAGAACAAGAAGTTATTTGCAGCCTAACCAGCTTTGGACGCAGCGGTCGAAACCAAACTGCCATTCGATTTTTTCTGTATTTAGCAGGGTTAGTAATTTGGTTGGTCCATAGCAAACCAATCCGTGCTGACAACTACCAATGCCTTCAATCGGGTCTCCCCTTACCGTATCTTCGCTGTCCGGTTTCCCTCTGATTGGCTCTGGTACAGCTCGCTAAAGCCCAATCAACAAAGTGAGCTGACAAAATGGCGCAAATGAAACAACGGCGCCTGGGAGGAGGCGCGCAGCGGCGTGACACATGAATACGGGGACTGAGCTGGGTGCAGAGTCCGTGGCGCCCGGCAGATGTCGCCATTTAGTTATATATTCTGTTCCCTTGGGATATATTATTTATTCTATGGGTCTATTCATCGTATTATCTGGAACTGAAATGAGAAAATTAGCTGTTGAATCATGCGATGGATGATACTTATTGTGATTTGTGTTACAAGTGAACCTCTTTGTTCAGTCCAGGTCCGCTTAATAACTGCACCTCCATACCGGTAGTTGGCAGTACCGCACCATCTTTATGTTGTGAGACTCATTACGGAAGTTTACGGAAGTCCGAGTTTCAGGGGTTTGCGGCATGGCTGTGGAGGTATGGTGAAGGTGGCGCCTCTATTGTAAAACAGTGGACAGTTTGCTAGTAGACGTGTGTTAATGTCAGTTAACTTGTGTCTGACTGTGTGCACCTCCTCTTTGGCAAAACAAGCTAATCATATAGGCTCAAACAAAGAGGACACACTGTGAGTATGGCCCGACCTCTCCAGGTCGTCTCCCTCCTCTCCAGGCTTGGTGCTCTGTCAGTGATACCCTCAACTTCTCTTAACGGCTGTCGTTTTGCAAGCAGAGGTGCCAGCAAGGCATGGGTGGGACAGAGCCATGCGCACAGAGACAGAGTATCAAACAGAGCTTCAAGATACAGCGATGACATGTCTGATGAAGAACTTGGACTGGAGGATGTAGAAGACAAGCTCCAGGCCGTGGTTGAGTAAGTGTCAGCAGGAGTAATCACACACTATTCTAGTGTAAAAAAAATAACTTAATGTACAATGCTTTGTGTATGCTGTCTTTACAATCTATGGATAATTAATCCACCTCTCCCATGTTTTTCAGTGAAGGGAGAAAGAGGCAGAAGACTGTGAAATATCATATACTGAGAAGGCAGATGACTCCATCAGGAGCTCCACAGAGGAAGCTAACCTGGGATGCTATTGAGCAGATCAGGTGAGGAGCTTTGCTATAATCACTCACCCAAGAAAAAGCATTTCTGTCAAGGTAATTGCATAAATGAGGCTTCAAATTAAATGTTACTAAATTTTCAGATTTCTGAAGCAAGAGCAACCAGATGAGTGGACAGTAGAGCGTCTGGCTGAGGGCTTCTCTGTCACCCCTGATGTCATCCTGAGGGTCCTCAGGAGCAAGTTTGTCCCCTCTCCTGAAAGAAAAGCCAAGCAGAATGCTAAAGTAATGTCTGGACTCAGTCAGCATGTGCTGCCTTCAGGTGCTGGGACAGGGCAGGACAGGCTGAAGCTGCCTGGAAACCGCGCACCAGCTGTACTCTCACCTGGGAGTAGAGAAGGTGCAGTGGTGCCTGTTGCTGAGCAGACTTTGATGCTTCAAGGTGAAAGCTCAGGATCCCTGGCTAAGAGTCCTGCCCCTGTTACTGTTCTCCCCACCCAGTTCCGAGCTGGTACTGGTGAAGATTCCCCGATGACAGGATCAACAGAAGAGGACAGCACTACTAACACAAATCCTACAGAGGAGGACGAAGAGGATGAGGAGAGCTGGGATGGACTCGTGTTGACAGAAGAAGACCTTGAAGAGTTTATGGAAATGGAAAAGCCTTCCCCTGTGGCGCAAGTTGGGAATGACTTCTTTGATGCAGAGGGCAATTTTTTGTATAGAATCTGAGGACATCCTGTGTTGAATTGTTAGCTTACCATAAATTATGTTCAAGATGGCATTAGAACACTTAATAATAATCTGTGCAGTGGCTTTGCAGGTTAAACGAGCAAAATAAAACAACATATTCTGTATTCATTTATTTCAATGTTTGTTCTCCCATGTATTTATTTCTTGATCTCTGTATTTATTCCATTATTTCCACACATATATATACACACATATATATATATATACATATATATATATATACATATATACACACATATATATACATATATACACACATACATATATACA
>LKNJ01002668.1:0-57233 GCA_002120245.1 Maccullochella peelii
CGTTGTTATGATATGGCGCTATATAAATAAAACTGAATTATCATTCAAAAGCAGATCAATGCCGCTCTTCACTGGGGAGTTTACTGTGCGCTATAATCAGTGGATGGTTATTTATTCATTGAAGCGATCTTCTGATAAGCAAAGCTTGAAACACACAGCTTGTGCACCCACATCTGGTCTCCGTGGTGATTTTGTTAAAGGTGGATAGTTATATTTGGAGTCTTTCCTATTCAGGGAAAGCCAACATGTCTTTTTGATATATTTACATAGTGTCTCGCCTCATGAGCTAATATTAGCATGGGTTTGCCTGTTCTCTTCCCTCCACTGCAAAGGCGCGTGTAATTGCTGCTATCTTTCATCAGAACAAAGCCAGAAATAGCCAGAAATTATTCATCACTGCTATAGACTCTCAAGACACTTTTCCTGTAAAGGATTTCCTCTTGAACACTTTAAAACCATCACTGTGCACCCTGAGAGCTCCAGCAAGAGAATATAAAGACTTTTGTTTCCTTTTTACTGCTGTATTCTTAAAGAAACAATCTCGAAGATCTGTGTTTCCTTCTCTTTCCCGGCACCTATAGTGATAAGCGGTAATTGCAGATTTTTTTTTTTCACCTCACTTCGCAGAGATCCAAACAGTGTCACCTGTGTGACGTCAGCCAGTTGGCAGTTGTCTGATCGGGTCTAACTTTAGCTTCTATATTTTCTGAGGTAATTTGATCATAGCTAGCTCGCTAACAGAGAAAAAAAGTTAGCCCCAAAACGGTCCTGTTCGTTGTTTTCAAACCTAATGACTAGCAAACGGGCAATCTGCAATTCCACCCCGGAACTACCCCAAAACAATGGTCCACAATTTAGGTAGAAGGCAACACTGACGGTAACTCTGGTTTTTCTGGTTTTTCCTCGCTGATGGTCGCTTTCATTTTTTGACTATTTGCCTTCATCTGAACATCAAATTTGTTTCTTTTTCTTTGGATTTGCACTAGGTTTTGACATTTCATCATCTGTAGTAGGGGTGTCCCTATGATATGCTATGGTCGACTGATCATCGAATCATGTTTTTTTAATTTATTTCCCCTCCCGCTTTTAATAATCGCTGCTTGTGATTTTTCCGGGGAATATCACCACACACAACCAGTTTATAATGCTGCAAATGCAAGGGCTTTCATCAGTGGGCCATAGGCTCAATCACCGTTGTGTTACCTCATTCGGCGATAGACATTTATTTTAATGAAAATCCTCGATGATTATTGCTTTGCTTAAAACTTAACTTTCTACATTTAATGTTTGACAAGAATAGCCACATATTAAAGAGAGTTTTGCAAAAAAAAAAGTTTTACTTTGCACCGTACACTAGGAAGCTGTTTTTCCAATGACACTTTATATCAGTGTCAATGAAGTTTAGAGCAAGTACCTTTTAGTTTTTACTGAATTGTTGCCAGGTTTATTTTTAAAAACACTCATTTTAGAGCTAATACAATCCCAGAGAGGCTTGAGAGCTGCTTATGTCAGCATTTCTCTGGGGTTAAGAGAAGAGACACTTCTCATTATAGCTGTGCAGGGACCAGTGGGGCAGAATTAACTCAGAGAAAGTCTTCAAATAGGCCATTTATCCTGCAGCACAGTGCATAACACCAGCCAAGACCTTTGAATGTGCAGCACTATATACAACATTCTATACGTCTGTGTTCCTGCAGCCGAGATCCACAACAGCGCAGGTAGTGCTAATAAGGAGTACAGCTCCTGTAATGAATCTCTCTGCCCCCACAGCAGTGCTAACACACATTGTGGAGCTGAAAATGTATTTTGACATTTGACATTGCTTCATGTGGCAGTGCAATATTGAGCCCCTCTTGACTAGAGTGTTTGGAAAATGAAAACTGTTTTCCTTTAATCCCTCAGAAGGCCCAGTGACTGGCCCAAGCACCCAGAGAGACATGATTGTTTTGTTACATCAGAACCACTCAGTTCAGTTTACAACATTTGAGAAGAAATGGGCTGCAAAGGCCACTGCAGCACTAACACTCATCAATACCTGAGGTGGTTTTTATAAAGACATGGGTTACATGGGTAACGTGACACACAAATCAATATTGGAATTGCATTTGAAGCCAAAAATGACAGGATAATGCTAAATGCTAAAGCTAAAACAGGTCAGTGAAATGTCAGTTAAACAACTGTATCTATCTAAAGTTTGCTAAAAATAGAAAAACAGCCACCAAAAGCCAAAATATCCCGGATATGGGTGCTGCCATCTCGTGTACTTTGATTTTTCAGTTTGGCCCATGTCCCATCCGCTATCATGGAGCGGTGGGGTTTATGACGGAGTCATGTCCTCCATCTTCATATACAGTCTGTAATCATACCAGACAAAGTAAGGCTGTAGCAGCTAAACCTCTGAGTGTGTCACATTTAACAAGGGCACGTTTAATTGCTTAAGAATTGAGCTTTTCATTTGTAAGAAGAATGTGTTTCTTCACAAGAATTTCCTCTTTCACAAGGAGTATAGTATCGCTTTGAACTGTTCAGTTTGAAGCCATGGAAACGACTGAGGTCTATGCACAGCCATTCTTCACTTAACCCAAGGGATGTTACACAAATGATATCAAAGCTGGTAACCTTTTGATGTTGTTGATATAATATATAAGACCATAACCTTTTATTTAAGCTACAGCAAACTCCTCTTGGGAATCTTTATATATTTTATTTCTGTCTTTTTTCTCAGCCCCCTGATGTGTCGTTCCAACATGTTACTGTTGCTGCAATTGCTATCTATTGACACAGCAGATAGAGATCGTCTGATTGTCGTAACTTTTGTGGTGAAGCTGAGGAGAAACCCCCCCTTCTTGTAGGTTTGCATAAATCCCTGCAGGTAAGGAGAGCATCTGCTCTCATGAAACACAATCAGAAAGAGAAGAGAAGCAATCTTGGTGATGTAGTCTCTGCCTTGAAAGGAACCCTGCAGCGAATTGATAAAGAGCTTGGGGCTAGATCCATTTTCAAAGATCCCTCTGTTATACTTCTGGAGAAATTACATTTTAGTAATACTCTGCAGTGTTGGTGGGACTCGCACTGCAGCCACAGAAAGGGAGTACAAGCAGGATTACTAACAAAAAGTAATGAGAACAAAATGATCCTTATACAAACAAAAGCCTTATCATTAAGACTACATATCAGTCACATCATATCAATGGCAACAGGAGCGGGCATTGCAAATTAGCTTAGGCGATAAATGCTGTGGTGTGTGGTTTATGCTCCATACCTGTCCCTATAGAAATAAACATTAAATAAAACATTCATTGCATGTTATTGTTGATTGAGTTAGGATTGATGTTTCAGTCCTACATTACTGTAATAAACTAAATTGTATTACATTATGTTAAACAAATAAACATTAAGCTTCCACAATCCCATCAATGATAATGTCTGGGTGTCTTTTTAGCCACGATAGCAGCAAGGCTCTATGAATGGCAGTGTTGCTCTGTCGGTTGGTTTGGTCGAACTACTTAGGTCCAGACTGAATACTATATCTCAACAACTATTGGATGGATTGCCATGAAATTTTGTTACAGACATTCATGGTCCCAAGAGGATGAAACCTACTGACTTTTACTCTAGCACCACCATAAGGTTGACATTTCTTATTTTGAGTTAAATGCCTCAACTATTAAAGTGATTTCCATAGAGTTTGGTACACACATTCATGTTCCTCTCAGGATTAACTGTAGTAACTTGGTGATCCCCTGACTTTTCCTCTAGCACCATCATCAGATCGTACGCCTACTTTTAATTTGTCCAGTACTTTGGTTTAGGACCAAATACCTGCAAAACTAAGCTTTATGTTTATTGCTAATTAGAAAATGTTAGCATGCTAACAGGCTAAACTAAGATGGTGAACATGGGAAACATTATACCTGCTAAACATTGGCATGTTAGCATTGTCACTGTGAGCATTTGAGTGTGCTAACATTAGCAATTCGCATGCTCCCAGGAAGAACGACAGCATCAGTCGTTTCAGCCAGTGCCCCAAACCACACGTTTATGTTCGTTTGTATAAGTGACAAAGCCCTCTAGTGGCTGTAGCAATTATGACGGGAGCACAGGAGGAAGTCAGGTGAGAGGGCGTGGACAAACAACGTATTCTGTCATTTAATTTGGAGGACTTGTTGCTCAAAGCAGGTTTAGATTGTACATGTGTTTCAATGGATGTACTGGCAAGAGCGGTATAATATCTTTAAAACCAAACAGATTTACTACTATTACATAAACTGGATGAGGGTCTTGCGTCTATACAGTGGTTCATACTGTAGCAACCTCCAGTCATGGATACACATTTATGTTATTAAAAACTGATAACATTTTGAGTTTAAAGGATCTTTTTTGGAGAAAGTCAAAAGTGATAACCAGCAACTTCTGAAAGTAGAAGGTGACAGGGAAAGGAGAGTATCCTGCTGGTTAGAAGAAGGCAGTACAGGGAGGAGTAATTCAGATGAAAATATTAAAGATCTGTTGGAGCAGCTCACTGTGCCTTTTCTAAGAAATATCAAAGACCTATATTAAGTATGTATGACTTGAAGCTTAATATCAGTGGTATATAATGCTGTTAGGCTGACTATAAAGCTCTCATAGTCATCATGCTGCCTAGCCTACCCGGGGAAACTGTATATTTTCTGTCTATAGGGTAATTCGAGGTCGGCTTTCTCATTGTGTGTGCTGTTATGTCTCTATAAAACTTGGACTTAGGGGTTTGGAAAGGAGTTTATGTCCAAATTTATGTTTAAGCTTTGCCAAAGAGCCCAGCTGGATGAAAAGTAGACTGCTGCACTAGAACTGCTTTATGTAAAAAAGTTTGTATTTTCAAAGTTGTGTGACTTTCAGATGGATTCGGTTGTATATCGTTCTTGTGCTCCGTTGATCAAGTCCAAATGAAAAGGTCTGTTACGCTTTTTTACTCCTTTCTCTGCTGCTGCCACATTCCCATACCATCTGAGAGACAAAAATCCTGCTGCATTTCCCTTTGTCACTTGGCTAATATCCATGTTTATTCCCTCTCTCTCCAGGCACATTTCCATATCAGTCTCTCATTGTTGATACCTGGTGCTGAGCTGCCACTCACCGTTTCCAAGTCAAGGGCATTAACTGCATCAAATAGCTTTTTCAAAGGAATAAGGGCTCCACATATGATGTCAAAATGAGAAAATTTACACCTAAAATGAGGATTTGAAATTTTGATCATAATTATCAAAACATAGGCCTTTTATGCCAATTAAAAATAAATAAATAACGCAGGACTCATACTGTGAGACGTAAGCCCAACTAGCTTATCCATCATAAATTGCTGTCTTTCTATTTCAAAATTATACTTTCTTGTTATTGAAATCCTAGTGCTCCTACACAATAAAATAAATAATGATGCTAGGAGAGTGGTGAGTGGTAAACAATGACCTGAAACTCACTATAAAGTTTGAGTTTTATTATACATAAGTAATACTGATTATAGCCAATGGAACTTTTTACACACACAAAAAGTCATCGACCAGGAGTCACCACAAGGTGTCCATTCAGTAGTTGGAGCTTTCAATCAAATTACATATGGAGTTGTGTCATAGAAATACAGATGTTCAAAATTCATTCATTTTTCTGAGCAAATATTTTCTAAACATATACCATCAATTCTGCAGTATTCAGAGGGAGACTGCTGTACAAAACCAGTTACTGAGCAAATTTCTAGTGCATTTTTAGCAGAATATTAAACAACAAAATAATTGTCATTTTGGCCACGTCACATGTGGCAGAGATTTAGTGTGTAGACAAAGGCTAATCCAGTGTAATTACTGTGCGAGCTCCCAGTCAGATGGTGCTCCAGCAGGCGAATAAAGCTCATCTGATACAATTAGGGACCTTTAAGTCAAGATGTGTTCACGTGGACAATTTATGATCATTGTTGCTTAAATATACTTTGAAACAGATAAAATCCTCCTACACAGTCTCAAGATAAAAGTCTGCTTGCAGACAAGCAGGTCATCTGCTGGGATAGTAATGAGAAGGCATTTGGAGATTTCAGAGGGGAGTGAAAGACTCCCAGTGTGACTGAACATTGGCCAGTCTATTTGTGAACCTGGAAAGAAATATGTGGCCCGGTTCCACATTAACCTTCTGTTTTGTAGGTTGCTGCAATCAGCAGCTGTACAGATGGTGTACTGGCACACTGTCATTTGAAACTTTTTCAAGAGATGAACGGTATTTTTCTCTCCCATTAGGCCAGCAGACCCATGTGCTGACCTACATGCATTTGTCTGACTCGGAATCAGTGTAGAAGTATAATTGGTGGGTTTGTGCAGGATTATTTTAGTGAATATTCGATATGATATTCTGATTTGACAGTGTTTCATATAGAAAATAGTCAAATACAGTAAACTGTATTTTTTAAAATGATCACTTGTATTCAAAATGCGTTATGGCAGAACTTCAATATGGCGGCATTTGCAGAAATATTCCAGCCACTAGTTTATTGCATTTAAGATGCTTATCTTCAGGAATTCACAGACTGAGACTGATAGTGTCTGGCAGCTAAGCATGAATTGGATTTTATTGGCACAAGTGCTTGTTTGCATTATGTAGTGTTTGTGAAAGCCCATGGAAAATTAATCTTATTTTCTATCTTCAACTGAATGCAAGCAAATGCAGAACATTTCAACAAATAGCAGAACACAAGCGCAATCACCCTGCAAAACATGAGCAGATGAATATGTCAGTAGATAAGACAGACATACATGTGTCACAAACTGAAAATCTGTCTCACCAACAGTTCATTGGCTCCCACAGTACCCTCGCTCTAATTATTAATATGTTTGTAGAGAACTGTTGACATGAAATGAAGTCAGCTCACGAGAGACAGAGATTGGCCTAATGGCTGTCCCCTTTATGTGCAATGGTTAGAATGAAAAGATCTTTAATATTTACTCTCCCCTCAACAGTGAAGCAGGAAAATTACATTGGGAGGACAATGTCAACTAGACCAAGGTGACTTTGCTCATCTAATTCCCAGATTACTCTGCAAAATGTGATCTTATAACAGAACGGTAAGAAAATATTTACTGTATCTCCTCTACTGAGCACTAAAGCAAACAAGATTAGACCAAATCAGTTAGGACTGTTTAGGGACAAAATGCACAATGCCCTGTGGTGTTCCTTGATTGTCTGAGTCAAGAATGTAGTGATGGTTTACACTGCAGATGTCTCCATTTCATAACTTCATTTTCTGTCCTGTGATGGCTATACCTTCCTAAATCATTGGGGAAAAAATGACATACATTTGCTAGTGGCTGCAACATAACTTTAAAGCAGCACTAGACTAATCAGTATTTTTATATTAACTATTGGCCAAATGACTATGAGTCATGTGACAGGTGTAGCTCATGTGACAAACCCACAGAAGGTTATCACCTGACCTTCACACAACTATACTGTTTCAGTCTCACGGTTCTCAACAACCTTTCCAGCCACAGCAGGCAGCTGTTCTCAGCAAAAAAGCTCTGATAAGTCCCTGAACGCTACCTGCCCAGCACCAAACAGCACACACATAAAGTTAGTTACCAATGGATCAAATGACTATGTGTAATGTGAATGTGGTCGCTCACGCTTACAAAACCACAGAGAATTATCACCCAACTTTGCGCTACCCCTCAGTTATATTGAGCGTTTTCCGTTTTAGCTTCTTTCAGCTTATTGTTTTTGTTTTTAGTGAAAAAACTCTGATAAACCACTGTATGTTACCTTCCCAACACCAAACACCTGACGTTAGCAACTTGCTGGTTAACTGAAGTATTTAGCAGCTAAAGAGCCACATATTTCCCTCATAAGTTGGTGGAGCCCAAAACAGCGCTAAAAGGAGAGTGAATATTGGACTTACATTCATCAGGTGGACATAAACATGACTCCAAATGAATGCTAATGTTGCTTTGCATGTGCTCAATGTGTAAATAAGCAACCCTTTGCTAACACGTAAGTCACGACAACTTCATACACTGGTAATATATCAGTGTTGTGTTTACAGCTTGCGCTGCCCCCAAGAGGCCAAAAACCAAGTCATGCAGCTTTAAATTCCAACCAAATCTGTACTTTTGAGTTTAACATGCTAGCCATTTGTAAAAATAAAAATATTGCATTTATTTTTCCCGTGAGAATTTTTTGGTTGATGACTTTATGGTTTCTCCCCTTATGATGATACTGATTTAAATAACTGTTTCATTAGGAATAGATTTGTTTGAATAGTGTAGTCCAGTCAAACAATGTTTTGTAAACCAACCTAGAATTCAGCATCTGCTCAGAGTTCCCACTGCAGATTTCCAGTGGATTTTGTGCATTGGGTTGTTACATAAAGAAAATAAGCTCTGTAGCAAATGAACCTTATGATATACAACTATCAGGCTCAATGTGATAATCATGATAATCTCCACAAACAATGTTTGAAAGCTATCACTTTATAATTTCACAGTTGAGATATTAATGTCTGTAATTTGTACCACAGTAAGTGGGTATGGTGGGCGGGCTTATAGGAAATGAAAACCATATTTAAGCATAAATTGAAAATCCTGCTGGAGGAAAAGCTTTGGCAGGTGACAGTAGCCATGGTACACATTTTTAGGACTACAAACTGTGATGTCAGTGCAATTCTGAGCCATGTCTGTGTAATCCTCTTCTTACTTACAGTATGTTAGCAGCTTCTGAGTGCATGAACAGGCTTTTACTGCACAAACTCTAAAAGTACAATGATGATGGCACACGTAAATCCTGAGCTTCAAACATTGAGTTCCTCATGTGGTGCTGGACCGCTGCTTTGGGATAGCTCAAAATAATTTAAATGGAACTAGCGAACGACATGTAATGTCCAGCTTTTGATCTAACATTTCAGCCTTTGATAGTCTTCTACTCTGCTCTTCTTAACTGCTTTCCACTGAAATATTTGACGGCACAATAAATATGAATCAGGACAGCACAGTTTTTGAATGAGGTCAAGTGATGATTAAGGGACAGTAGTAAAATAATGTGATACCAAACAAGTGGGTCATTTGGCTGTGCAAGAAAAACAACAGAGCAGGAACCATGATTCCAGGATGCTGATTAAATTGGGAGCTTAGTTTTCACTTGGATGACATTCATCTGAAAGTTTTAAATAACACACGTTACCACACCTATGTTTTCTTTATGTACTGCATGGATGGACACGTCAATCAAAATACTGTAGAAGCTCTGAGAGGCACTCTTTGTATCCACTTTAAGGAGGTGCAGTGCTTTCCAATGCAAATTTTCATCACTGTATTTGCTGCAAAGTAGTTATGAATTGCCACTGTTGGTTGGAATGTTCACTGATTCATTTCAGTGTCAGATTTCCTACTTGTGATATTAAAGCCCCTATGCGGAAGTTTTGACCATTTCTGACTTTGGCAACTCCTAGTGGTAGTATCAAAAAAGACACAAAGTGTGTTTCCATCCACCTGCTTTTTTGCCCATTGTAAAATTTTTGTATAAAGAAACCTGAGTGGGAACGCTGGAAATTAGATTAACAAAAGTGTTTTTTTGCTTGACTGAGGTGGTCAGTCAGCATATTAATAAAAGCAACGTAAACACGTTTAGTGAATAAATCATCACAAAGACATCAAATCTATGTGGAGTGATAAGGAGACCTCAAACCAATACATGTCTTTCACGTCTTCTACATTGTTTTAATTCGATTAAGGTTTAACTGGTGTTCTTTTATTAATATTAATCATTATTAATCGTCTCGTTGTGCCCTCTTCTTCTGCAATGGTTTAATGGCACCAGACTGGAGAATTAGCATCACCAGCTGTTTAGCTTGATGTGCCCAGCTCCTGCTTACATAACACTTGTGGATGGTAACATGCATAAATTCTCATTTTCTTTTACTGATTTTCTGGAAATTCAGTTAAAACTTGTGCTAAATTTGGATGGAAACTTGACCACTGTGGCAGTGACACACACACACACACACACACACACACAGATCTGACGTGGGAAGACTCTGATTAACAGGCTGAAAGCCATGCATACACTGCACCAATTTCTTTTATATAACAAATATGTTAAAGATGCTATACTCACATATAGTCCGTACATAAAGGCTTTAACCGACCCCTGCTTCAGAGTTTATTACTTAATGGCCAGCCACTCATTCTATGCAAGTTAAATCTATGATCTCTGGATGAAGAGATTTTAAGTGTCTCATAATCTAGACATACTTCCCTCGATATCTGTATTTTAATTCACTGGTAAAACATTTGCGAAGGGTCACTAAAGCGGATGAACAAATTGTGAGGCCAATATCAATATTTGAGAGTTATAAAAAATCTGACACCTATGGTCTGACTATATATAACTATATTTATAATGTCAATATTAATTTTTAACATAAACATAACACAGACAAATATGTTTGAGGAGTACCCATTGGATTCATTTTTTTTTAGGATATTAAGATTTTAAGATACTAAACAAACCATATGACAGTTGAAAAATGAACTTGTCAGTGCTCTCTGATGGACATATTATGTGAGGGCATCACCATTTTCTAAAATACCTCAAACATACTAACAATTTTTGTGCTGCAATTTGTTGTTACTTATCAGCCGACATTTAAGCTGATACAAATATATCTACGATAAGTTAATATCGGCTTGGCTGTTTTATCTGTCAGGCTGTAATGGACACAAAACCTAAAAGCAGACTTACAGTATGTCACAAGTAATTTCATCTGTGGTCTGTGTCCTGTAACGCAGCCCTGCTGTGATATGACATTGTATGACCTTTTCCAGGTAAAAGCACTAGTATTTCCACACCACAAAAAATCCATCACACAGAGCTGCACAATTGCATGATTAGGTGTCAAGATACTAGGCTTTACTTTGACAGGTGATCAAGCTGCTGAATCATTATCGAATCGTTCGCTCTAGTTTTGAAAAAGAAACCCCACGATGTGAATGATGTGAGCATCAGGTCTCTCTCTCAGTGTTAGTTCGAGTGTAGTGCAGCTGTTTCAAAAATGACTGAGAAGATTGAGATTGCCTCTTTCAGTCCTCTACACCGGTAACATTTGAGCTCATTTGTTTTGAGAGGTGACATTAAGGTCGGGAAGGGTCATCAGAAATGAACTTCCACTGACCCACAATTCATCAGCTCACAGAAATACACTTGCTCACACAGACGCACACCTCCTCTCGACACGTTGCTCAATGTTAAATCAGTTCAGCCACAGGCACTGATTCTGTCTATTCTTGATGAGCTCCAACACTCTGGTCCTGTCAGTTCTGCAGCTTTGGGGCAACGCTGACTGATTGAGGCAACACAGGAATGGAAATCAGATGTACGTATTCCAACTGGCAGAGAGGATGGAAAGATGGCAGTGAGATGAGAGGAAAAATATGTAAAATAATAAATAAAAGGAGATCGGAGATATGGAGATGATGGTCCAGTCCAGAGAGGACATTAGTAAACATGAGGTTTCCCATACGATCACAAGAATTTCTATCTCATGACCCTGTCATAATCTTGTTTCTTATCATATCGGAAGTTATCTCAACATGAGAAATGATTACTCTGTGATCTTTCCAGAACAAGTTGTCAAAACTTTTTTTTTCATGCTATAAGTATGTTGTGATCACAGGAGAAGTGAACACAGATATCTCTCTCCAATACAGCCTTAGAACAGCCACATTTTTACACTGCTAAAAATGATAAGATACAGATAAAACTATAATCACAGACAGTGATTTGATATTACATTTTGTCATTGGAGGGGAACTTTAGTTTGTTCTTGCCCTGCTTGCTTCGATTTCAGTGATTAGTTAACAGCTAAGTTAGTAGGCTGTCTAGCGACTGTCAGCTACTCAAAAAATGTTTTATCTCCAGTTGTGCAGGACACTTACACTCATCACTGAGTTTTACATAAGAAAGAGCGCTAGCTGGCATTAATGGTAGACAAACACACTTACAGTATGTCCTTCAGCAGCCTTCCTCATAATTACTTACCACCAATGTCAAACTCAGGACTCCACAAAGGTGTGTACAAAAGTTGGTAGAGGACTTCTGTCTGGCTGGAAAGAAATGCAAACTACTTAAACACCTTAATTCACCTTAATTTATTTTAAACACTAAGTCATTGACATGGGCAAGTGTAATTGTTTTAATGGGTATTTTTAGCCATGCTAGCGCCGAGGCTCTAGGGATGGCAATGCCAATCGGCCTATTTTGGTCCAGAAATATCTCAACAACTACTGGACGGATTTTCATGAAATGTGGTACAGATATCCATGGTGCCCAGAGGATAAATGCTAATGACTTTGGTGATCCCCTGACTTTTGGTAAAGACATCCATGTTTCTCGTGGGATAAACTGTAACAGCTTGGTGATCCCTTATCTGACGCTTTCATCAGGTCATTGTCCAGTACTTTGGTTTATGACTAAATGCCTGCAAAAGTAATGACATTCCCATCATCCTCAGCTGAGCTTTGTGTTAACTGCGAACTAGCAAATGTTACCACTCTAACAAGCTAAACTATGATGCTGAACATGGTAGATTTACACATGTATGCATTGTCGTTGTGAGCATGTCATGTCATTGTAAATCACGTTAATATCTATGTTGTAAAACGACTGGCAAACGGACTTTTCTGAAACCTCGAATATATCCGACTTACCGCTTAACAGAACTGCCTGAAAACAAAGCAAACATGGACGCCTCACATTAGCTAAAGTCCAAGTTAGTCGCAAGGCGTTAACATGGGAATCCTTCCCATCTCTACCATCCATCCCACATAAAGTGAATGCCTCATTAGCTCACAGAACCGCTGTGCCTAAGAGCTTTTTTTAAAAATAAATGTTTTTAATGTGTTTAAATGCCGTTTTCCACATCTTGCTACTCTCCGTCCTTCAGTGGAGTTTGGTTCTCTGTTGGTTTGTGTAACATAATTATTCTGCCCTTTTGGACAGGACTTTCTCAAAATAGAGATTTCAATCTCAAGAGAACGTCCCAGTTAAATAAAGGTCAGTTCAAATAAAAGTACAACACAATTCATTTAAGGCAGACCCTATACTGTGCACAGGGTATGAACAGAATGTGCATACAATTCCTATGCTGAATGCACAGAATATTAGTGACATCTTCCAGACATGGACTTTTGCTGTGAAGTTAATCACAAGGCATGTGTGTAATGAAATAAATATGTCAACTTTCAGTTGTTAATTTATAGAGATTTTTGTCATCAGAGTAGGCAGTATACTGTTTATGTTCATGGTAGACAATATGAAAATTGGTATTTTTTTTATTTTCTTAGATCAGGTTGGAAGGTTCTCTGGTGTAATGACAATAACAGCAGTCCTCTCTGATTAACACTGATGATGCTGGGATTTCTGTGACTTCAGCTGCGTGATAAAAACTGTAACACCTCCACTTCCCAGCCCCTGTTTAACATTACTGCTGAATCAGTAGAACTCTATGTGCCAGGTGGCTTGATGATTTATGGAATAAGTAATCCAAAAGATTTAAGACAAGACAAGACGAGAGGAACTTTAGAAAGACTTTGAAAATCTCCATCTGCTGATTGTTTGATTTCTCTATGCACTGTCAGAGGCAATTTATTACACAAAAAGTAACTGAGACTACAGCTTGTGAGATTGTTTCTGGGGGAGGCTGCTGCATCTGTTTACATGCTGTCTTCTTTGTTGCTGAATTTGTCTCATTTTCTTGGCAAATGGGTTCGTGAAAATTTATTATATTTAAGTATGAGTTCTTCAGTGTTTCAGTGACAGACATAAAACAATACTTTCTCTATTACACTGGGTCCCTAGACATATGAATGCATGTATAATTTGTCACATGAAAAACCATCAAAAAGGCAATATATTTCCCAATTCATAGCTGACAATGGTTCAGAAAACTGACACTGCTGTTTGATTGACAAACAGCAGAGTCAATTTCTATCGACACTCTCTATTTCGCTGTCCATTTCTGTCTATTTCACACAGGCTTGGTCCCCTAATGGGCTCTATAAGATTGACCTTGGGCTCAAAGTGGAAGAGGCTGGTCACTTTCAGTATGGTCGACCGAGAACGTGTTCTCAGTCCTCCATTTCTGAATATAATGCAGAATTGATGGGCTGTCCAAATGTTCATCATGTGTTCTTTTAGGTCCACGGCGGCTCAGTTGAATGCCTTTTCCCCCCGTAAACCACGCCGGGGAGTGAGGGGAGAAATTGCATCACTGTGTCTTATGCATGTCTTGGCATACTAAGTGGAACCACACAGGCACTATGAGATGCTCACAGCAGCTGTTCATCTGTTATAACAATGGGGCTCACGGCAAGCTCCTTCCTAAACAGAGGGTGGCACATTGACTCTCTGCACGTATTTCACATGTCTATGGGCAGATTGGCTTAGATACTCCCGCAGTGTTTCGACCTTAACCTGTTATGTGTTATTACCTGTTGGATGTTTTCAGATACCTCAGGTCAGAGCTGAATTCCTGCAAAGTAGCCATTTTTGAGACCTTGCTCTCAGCTATTTCGCCCATTAGCTGATGGTCGGAGGGTTAAGTATGGTGGTTCATTCTGGATTTGATGGGGCTGCCCTAGCTTTGTATTATCTACACTTTATGTGTATATGGTGCCCAGTATGACTTTTTTCTTCCTTACATCCAATGCCATCTTACTTCTTTCTTTATGGTTAATATTAAAAAGCCAAACTTTAATTACAGCTCTGCAACAGAACATGAACTCCGGTGCCCTGCATGAAAGTCAGTAGTGCTACACACCCATCCTCCACAGCCTTATGGCCAATTCATGCTTGCCGCATCAGTGACACCACAAAGATCTGCGTCTGCGCGACGTAAATTTCTGCCCGTGTATGTGAAGGTCCATGCAGACATTCCCCCGCCTTTGGTACTACTGTGGTAACACACCAATTTCTTTTTTGATTTTTTCTTGTTGTTCAGCAAAATACAACAAAGGTGCTCTTCTGCCTGCTGTCAGGCGTGTGTATTTTGGGTTCTACACTGTAGATGGCAAAATTAACAACAAAGACAAGGCTGTTTGCTGACTTACTCTACAAGAGCAACAAATCTGAGGACTCACTTGCTAGCTTGCCACCCAAGTGGCAGCAAAGGCACCAGGAACAAGTGGAGCAATGTCAACTGTACAACCTTGTCTGACTGCGTTGGTGCAGTTGTATGACACCACGCCAGAAAATATGAACACTGTAGGCTACTGAAGGGTAAGACACTCCCTCTGACCACCGACGTATCCGGCCGGCATCGCTAGTCACACGTGCTTATAAGTCACAGCTCATTGTATCTCAGACTCAGTCACATTCTGCCTCTCTGTCTCCCTCCAGCCACATTCCCACTTCCCCAAACCTGTTCATTGCTGTCCCAGCCATATCACTGACTCTGACTCCAGCCTGACCTTCGCCGCCCGTTTGCTCACCTGTTCCCACTTTCCGTCATCAGCCCTGCAGTTGCTTGACCTTTCCTGCCCACTCACTCACCTGCTTCCCATTTCCCCTAATCAGCCCAGTTGTACGTTCATTTCCACTTGGACTCTGTCAGTTTGTCAAAGTTGCTATGCTACATTGTTGTTTCATGCCTCTGTTTTCTGGCCATCTGTACCTGTATAATTACTTGAATCTGCATCTGCACCTGCCTGTCTGTATGTCTGTCTACCCACCTGCCTGCAAGCTAATTTCTTTAATAAATCCTTGAAAACTTCATTTCTGCCTGGACTATCTCATCATTTGGGACCTTCCCCTGTTGCCCCGCACACACCAGCTGTGACAGACTCACACATTACGCTATATGAATTGGGTTCTAGTTAATTTGAACGCATGAAGTGTTAATTCGAATTTGTTTGAACTCGACGGTTTGAAAAAGTGACAGCCCTAGTATTCATTCCACCAACATCATTTTCAGTCAACAAGGAAGCTGTGGTAGAGGTTGCTAGTAGCAGTTAATTAAAACATTTTAGGAAATTGGAATTAATTAAGTTGTTATTTCTGTAAGTTGGCTTACAACAACCTGTGCAGCTGCATTGATCTCATCCATGCTTTTTGTGGCTAGGTTTTGCAAGCTAGGTAGCTAGCTATGGAGACAGATGATGATGACTTAATCTTAATCTGGCCCACAAAATTCTGATTGGTTCACTGTTTCTCCACCCAGCGTAAACA
Organism: Maccullochella peelii; assembly: GCA_002120245.1. Classification (NCBI taxonomy): domain Eukaryota; kingdom Metazoa; phylum Chordata; class Actinopteri; order Centrarchiformes; family Percichthyidae; genus Maccullochella; species Maccullochella peelii. The sequence goes on from LKNJ01002668.1 coordinate 16,231, forward strand.
ACCATTAACGGGTACAACACCAGACCTATTCGAATCACTGAGCAAATCTGAGATGTCGACGGCAATTCAGAGGTCTGGAATTAGGCTAGCTGTTTAAGGGCTTCAGCTGTGCTAACAGAACCAGGGTTACAGAACATAACCATTGTTTCTTCATGTTACTAAGAATAGTAGCTCCTTCTGTGGTCAATTTAAAATAGGGCTGAGGGTGAAAATGATCTTACTGTATATTCACATTTGCACACATTTCAGTGTTGTTACAGTTGAGGCTCCGCTGTCTGTACCTGTGTCAGACATGCTGCATTCAATGAGATCATTTTGTAACAAGGGGCAAAGTTTAAGAATTGAATTGGGCTGATGGACTGTGAATCATTTATTCTCACTGTATCACACTGACTGAGATCACACTGTGATGATCACAGTGTGATAAAAGGGCACAGGATTTAACACGGTGCCTAAGCTATCACTTCATTGAAATAATGAAGTTTTAATCCAAAAACAAATCGGCTCATCGTTGCGTTACTCACAAGACAGATGATAGGCTAATTAACTTTTGGATCCACACAGACAACTTAAGATTTGTTAAAGAAAGTTTCTCTTGCTATCAGTGAAGGTGAAACATTTTCCATTTAGCACAGTGGACTGCTCACTTGCACTTAAACACACACATAACCAAACTCCCAGACACATTTAGTGTCTCTGTATTTACCTGAGGGTGTCTAAAGTACTCAAGCTCACTTGTGGTAAACTAGCACCACTGAGATTGATGGAGAAAGCAGGTGCTTCAGGGGCACAGCTGCCTTCTAATGGAGCTGCCAGTAGACAGGCCCTTTAGCCAAATCACTGTTTTATTAAGTGCAAATGTCAACAAAGGGCTTGGAGCTACAGCCACCACAACAAAGTTGAAATTCTCACGGTATCCAGAATCCCCCCAAACCCCCCTGCTGGGTGACAGGGTCAGTCTGCAAAAGAGGATCAGAAGATGAATATACCACACAAACAGCAGAGTGCCTCAAGATGCAGGTGTGGGAGGCTGGGATGCAACAGGTCAATGTTACTTTGCAGCAAGAGTTGTGCCAGTAAGGGAATGTATCGTGTTGCACAAAATGAGTCTTACACTGACGATGTTTACATCCACACTAGCATCCTGGATATTATCAAGGTTTTGGAGAATCCAGTGTATGTGTTTTTTGCATGTAAACATCAGATCTTGGATACCTAGATAAGCTGTTGTCCCAGGTTTGGTGAACCTGAGAACTAGCTGTGTTTCCCCAAAAGGAGTGCCATATCCAGATGCTCATTCGCCTGCGCAGACAGAAGGAAAAACCTAAAATGATGACAAATGACATATTGATCATTGTAAGAATTAGATGTCTGATAATGCAGAGGATAAAGTGATTATTGCTTGTCGCTTTTGTTTTCCATTGCTGGCAATCAGATGGAGAAGCCAAATCCAGCAGAGTGGTGAATGCAGCAGGCAGGCAGAAACCAAAGTGGGTTAATCCTCCACTGCTGTGGTAACTCAGTCGGGGCAGGAAAGAGAGCGGCAGGGATGTTGAGGAGTCTAACACATGCCTGCACACACGGACACGATTCAAAACTTATATAATAATGTTAAAATAATGTTAAAATCATGCATACAGGGAGATGAATGGCCAGGTTTTTGGTGTCTTCCAAGTAAACATATCCTAAATGTAATCAAAACCTGGATAGGAGTCATAGCTGGGACATTGTTTTTCATGCAAATGTGCTCACTGAAGAAAGCATGCAAATGATTATGGTAAAGATGAATTGCACTTATTAATCATGTTGCATCCCGTCGACTGCATGATAAAATGCTTTTACTTTGAGACTCCTGAAAGGTAGCAAACCCTATGAAGCATAAATAATGGTAATGGTTTTTATGACTGTACAGGAAAATGGTCAAAAAAGCATCTGCATATTCTGACTCTTCTGTACTTTGCATGAACAGCGTGTGACCTACTCAGACAGGCTGCCTTCTGCATTATGAGCAGAGCAAAGAGACCTGTATGGTTGTCACAGTTCAAGTGCTGAGGCAGACTATGTGGGGGGGCACAGTATAATATTGCCCATTCGCCCCTAAAGTGACACACTTGCAGAGTAAAGAGCCCAGCCTCCTGCCACTGCAAAGCACTGTAGATAACCTCATGTCTCCTGGGTTATGATTTTCATATTTTGCAAAGTTTTGACACATGGAGGACTGTTGAACGCGGGGAGGCATGAAATTAAATGATCCCCCTCTCCCTTTCTTAACCTTTTGATCACTTGTAACCAGGAGAGGCCTTCCTTTAAAGGAATAGTTTCCAGAAAAATGTATTACTTTTGAAGTATTCTGAATGCCAGAAAAAAAAGCTCCAAAAGATTAAAAAAATGTCCCATTCAAGAGAGCCCTCTTCAGAGCCAATGGAAGCAGGATTTACACAGCATCCCATCCCACTTCTTACTTTGCATAATGGGAAGTTAATTTAACAACACTTCCTGAGAGGATATCTAAGAGGTTGAACAAACAGTAATTTATCAAACACAGCAGTGCACAGTGCATCTTATTAAACATATAGTATTTATGTATTTGCAGCTCTGAGGTAATATAATTACTCTCCCACCAGCAAACACCAGCAAATCTTTCTGTCAATTACCCACTAACTAATGCTGCTGAGAGTATAACTCCTTGAGACAACACTTCCAATTATTATTCATTTCACTTCCCTGCCTGCTTGCCAGAGAAATGTAATCTGTGGCGCTCACTCACTGGATATGATCAGGAATTAAACTGAAAGTGATGACACATTGAAATTTCCCCACCTCTTTTCTACAGTGCCATTTGAATACTTGGACACCCCTTTATCATCGCATGTCACGCACACCTTTTCTTTGTGTCTATATGACTGGGTGGGATGTTAGCCCCACAGGCAGTCGTCTTTGAAATGTTGAGTACGCCCTACTGTGGAGCAAACTGTGACTGCTATCCAATGCCACGCTTGTCTGCCTCTGTTCAGATCACTTCACTGGCTCCCGCCATCTGGTAGGAAGTAGCCTTGGCTCCTTTCACATTTGGAGAGGCTCCAAAAAACTGTCCCTGTCAGCTTTACTGTGCTCTCTGGGTTCTCTCTCTCTTGTTGTCTATATTAGGACGTTAACCAAGACATCAGCATTAGGGTTATAATCCTGCAAAATATGTCTCTCCTCAGACACATGTCTGCCCTCCTCTCGGTATCAAGCTGCTTTGGGACAATGACAAAGATGAAATCTGACCGAGTGGGGGTGCTATAAAATGACTTCACGCAACTATACTGTTTCAGTCCCATGGCTCTCAACAACCTTTCCAGCCACAGCAGGCAGCTGTTCTCAGCAAAAAAGCTCTGATAAGTCCCTGAACGCTACCTGCCCAGCACCAAACAGCACACACATAAAGTTAGTTACCAATGGATCAAATGACTATGTGTAATGTGAATGTGGTCGCTCACGCTTACGAAACCACAGAGAATTATCACCCAACTTTGCGCTACCCCTTGCTTGTATTGAGCGCTTCTGCGTTTTAGCTTTTTTCAGCTCATTGTTTTCGTTTTCTGACCCACAACTTTATTGCTTTGGTTCAGTCTCACCGCTCTGATCTGTGGCGTTTTCAGCCACAGCAAGCAGCTTTTTTTAGTGAAAAAAACACCTGATGTTAACTAGCTGGTGAACTGAAGAGCCAGATATTTCCCTCACGAGTTGGTGGAGAGCAAAACAGAGCTATAAGGAAAGTGAATATTAGGCTTACATTCGTCAGGTGGACATAAACATGCCTGCAAATGAATGCTAATGTTGCTCTGAATCTGCTGGAAGTGTAAATGAGCCCCTTTTGCTAACACATTAGCCATATCGCCGCTCTACACTATGAGGTGATAACATGTTGGTGATATGTTTATAGCATGTTTTCGCCACCCCCAAATGACAAAAAAATCAGTTAATGTTCAAAATGTTTAAATTTTCAGTTTAATATTGTAGTGAGAACCCTTTATATTTTATGCAAGCCCCCCACATCCACATTTGTATCCCTTTTGTTGAATGACCTCAACAATCTACATTGTTTTATACTGTATCTTGACTAGTAAACAGAACATGAAATCTAGATGGTTTACAGCCAACCAACTAACCCATTTTAATAAAAGACATAAACAAATAATTACTGTAAACTGTAATATTCCTAAATATCCCTGTCATACAAAACATATAAAATACCAAAAGCATTAGTTGTCATTTCATTGATCACAGTAATTAAATAAATATGTACAAACAGCAAATACTTTGAGTTTATATTTCAACCCTGCTTCTCCACAGTTAGTGTAGTTTGTTCAGCTAGAAGGAACTATCCAACTTAGCGACATCTTGGAATTTTCCGTTCAGGTCAGGCTTAATGGAGAGAACCAGCTCCATTTCATGGCTGGGGAAGGGGACCTGGATTTTGTTGATCTTGGCAAAGCACTGACTGATGTCCACAAATGTTTTATTTTTGGTTTCAGGGAGGACGACATAAAGGTAGATAGATCCCAAGGTGCAGACCACCACAAACACCAGGAAGGCAAAGGACTGCAGCTTCTCCTACACAAACAGAAAACAGGCAGGAATTAGACAGATCCGATTCATCTGTGTCAAGATACAGTGCACATTTTCTGAAAGAACTCTGGAAAAGGAATGAAAATGTGTTAATCAAGCACCAAGGGTCAACATAACTTCAACTGACAGCACACAATTTCATTCCATTAATTTAGATTTTCCTATTTTAGCGTTTAAAGCATTTGATGATTACTGTTCTTCCCCTCCACAGAGCCAAATCCTGCAATTTTTCAGCCATCCTCTTGCCATCTCCAGAGAGACGTCATCTGTGGCATCTGTTTTGTCAGCTGTGTGTGTCATGCTGGCGACGACGTAACATCCCCACGACTTTCCACTCAAAAGGTCCCACAGGCTTGTTTATGAGGGTATGCACAAGTCAGAGAACATGTCCGCTTCAGATTTTTGAACATGATGTGTATGTTTGTGTGTTGAAAAATGTCTAAATACCCAAAGTATGAAAGCTAACCTTGTCCAGTGTGTTATGCCAATAATAGAGATTAGTGACAGATTTAAAAATACACACTGACTGATTACCCAGAGGGAGATTTAGAGATGGAGAGAGGGTTTGTGTGTGTGTGTGTGTGTGTGTGTGTGTGTGTGTGTGTGTGTGTGTGAGAGAGAGAGAGAGAGAGATTTTGCATGAGGCAGAGAACATTGACTGACCCTCACAGTGTGTCACTGAGCTATAATACCTTGCTCATGAGGGGACATGTCTCAAATGCAGCGCTATGTAACTGGTATTAGAAATGCAGTGTCCAAACAACCATGACCTCATTGAAGAACTACTTACTGCTTTGATTTCAGCTGTTATATCACCACTGCTGTTAGTCTCTGACACTGTTTTCCTCTGTTGAGTGTATTTCATAATAGCACCAAAAACACAGAGCATCGTGCGAAGGGCCTGACCCAGTTTCCACGCCGCCTCTGTGACGTAACGCTTATCTGCAAAGTTAGCAAGTTCCTCAGAAAACACTGCCTTTCTCTCCCAGTTGTCGTATGAGATGAGTCATGGTACAAACAGGACAGTTCTGCATCCACTCCGTCTGTCATTAATCAAAATTTTCCAAGCCCCGTGGACTGAGGAGAATGAGTCCCATCTTTGACACAGTGATAAGCCGTTGATGTGCTGTGGTTGCTCAACGGGGTTCAGTTTGGTGCACACACAAACAATTAGGCATGAACACAAAGACTCATCAGTGGCTGCAGACAAACACAAACATACAACCATGAACCACATTTTCATGTTTCATGTTCAAACCCATGTTGGACCCACAGTGACGTGACATAAAGAGAGGAAATGGCACTTGCAGTGATGGGGAACCCTGAGTGGGAACGAGACAGGACAGAACAGTACCAGACAGGACCCAACAGTCTAGGACAGGATGGGACAGGAAAGGACAAGCCACTGCAGGATGGGACGGGATAAAAAAAGGACAGGACTGGACAGAACAGTGCAAATCAGGTTGGGAAAGGTCAGGGAAGTGCAGGATGGGACAAGACAGGACAGGATGGGACAGAACAGTGCATCAGAGTACAGTCTAGGACAGGATGGGATGAGATATGACAGAATAGAACAGCACATAATGAGACAGTCTAGGACAGAACAATGCAAGACAAGATGGGATAGACCTGGCCTGTGCAGGATGGGACGAGATATGACTGAACAGAAATGGACAGGATGGGATAGGACAGGACATGAAAGAAAGAGATGGCAAAGGACAGAGCTGGAGAGGAAAGGACAGGACAAGACAAGACAGGATGCAACAGTTTAGGACAGAACAGCGTGGGATGGGACACGATAGAACAGAACAATGCAAGACAAGACTGGAGGTCTAGGACAGGAGGGGATGGAATAGGACAGGAAATTGCAGGCTAGGACAGAAAATAAAGGGATGAGATAGGACAGAACAGGACAGGACGGGACAGAGCAGTACAAGGAGTGCAGGTTAGGACAGGAAAGGAAGGGACGGGATAGGAAAGTACAGTACAGAATGGAACAGGACAGTCTAAGATGGAACAATGCAAGGCAGGACGTTATAGGCCACATCTGTGCAGGATGGGACAGGACAGGAAAGAACTAGATAGAAAAGGCCAGGACAGGACAGTCTAGGTCAGGACAAGGCAAGAAAGGAACAAAGGACAACAGTGCAAGATGGGATTGGATAAAAAAGGCCAGTGAAGGACAAGACATGGTGGGACAGGACAGGATAGGACGGAAACAAATCAGAAGGGGACAGTCTAGTATGGGACAATCTGGTACAGAACATTGCAAGACAGGAGAGGATAGGACAGGCCAGTGCAGGACGGCACAGGACAGGACAGGAAAGGACACTTCGGGACTGGCCAGGGCAAGACGGGATTAGCAGAATAGGACAGAGCGGTGCCAGACCGGACAGGGTGGGATAGGAAGGACACAAGGGTATGGAATAGGACAGGACAGGGGTAAAGGATAGGGGAATGTTTAAATACACACAGTGGACATCAATCTGATGGTCCAGGACAGTCTGTTGCTGGGAAACATACTGTCACGGTCACTGGTTTCTGGGGCAATACTGAGTCACCATTGGTGGTAGGGGTGTAAGCTGTGTGCTGTGGTGGCGGGGGAATATTTGCATGTGTGTGGGCTTTTATAGATTGTGTTGAATCTTCCCATTGGGAGGTACACTCAAGGACAGTGTCTGCGATGCGTGTATAGACTGAGCTGTACATAAGATTACACAGCAAATGTCCACACTGGGCTGTTTAGAGATTTTATGGCTTACCATATGTCAATGTTGTAACATCCTGGGAGTACGACAATGGAAATCATTTAGCATCACAGCTATGGATCATAGCTACGATGACCCTAACCCATTAGCAACACATACAAATGCATACAAACTCACAGTATACTAATGAAAGTGACTGAGTGTGATGGCTCATTAGTCATTACAGACGTCATAAACAAATAGAGCCTATTGTTATTGCCCCATTTTATATTTCATAGTGTCAATAAATCATCTGTATGCCAACTGCATTTAATTTAATGTTTGAAAGTAACTGGAAAAGGCCATTAAATGCTACATTACAAGATAATTCCAATTTATTCCTTTCATATCATCGCTCTCCTGTAAAAAAACATGTATCTCAATTGTGATTTAGCAGCAATTCATTATTGTGAAACGGCATCATGACAGTCCCCGAATCTTTTGTGACTTTGGAAACAGTAGTTGACAATGTAGCCCCAGTGTCCATTTAATAGCTGTTCCTGAGCTCTTGATCAAAAAACACACACACAATATTTCTTAGCAGTTGTTATGTAAATGTACTTGTAATGTGGTTTTCAACATGTACTACGTAATAGTAATTTAGATGCCTGTAAGATCACTCCGTAATGCTTTACTGTTCATTTTCATGTTCGATACCTGTCTGGATTATAGTGGATTGAAGGCTATTAAGGCATATTTGTAGCTCCTTTGTAAAATTATAGTCCTGACCAACATTTCCAATGTCATGTGAACTTGACTATTCAATGTTCCCCTCTTTCTTTTCTTTTCTTTGCTTCACCTTTGATTTGCTTTTATTTAGTCATCTAAATGGACAATAAAACTGTGACAAAGTGTAATATTAAGCAGAGCAAGCTGCTTCTCTTTTATATAGAGACGCTGGGATTTCCTTGCAGCCCTGGAGCATAACAATGCTCATCGCTGTCTGGGTAGAAGATAGATAGAAAGATACAAACATAATTAAAAGCTCCAAAGAGGGCAGCAATAAATCAGGTTGAGATCAGCTTAAATTATTAATGCCAGACATATAGTTGAGTGTCATTTGCGCAGCAATAAAAATCGATATAATGTCAATGTATGATTTGCCCCAGGGGTAGCAAATATATAGTAAATAAGAGGGGACCCAGACTAGACCCCTGGGGGACCACACAAAAGAGAGGAGCACAAGAGGAGGAGGCAAAATTAAGACATTGTGGGCCACTGTGTCAAAGCTAAGGTCAAGGAGAATTAAAATGGAGTACAGGCCTGCGTCTGTGTCACTCAGCAAGTCATTGGTGGCCTTGACCCGAGCAGTCTCAGTGCTGTGCAGAGAGCGAAAACCAGATTGAAAATTTTTGAAAATCTGGTTGTTGTTCATAAAAGAAATCAATCGAGTGGAGACATTTAAAAAACCCAAAAAAAAAACCTTGGATAAAATGGCAGCTAAGAGATTGGTCAGTGGTATGTTTATAATTAGAGGGGGAAATGCCAGCAGACAGGAAGCCGGGCCAACCATCTGAAATACTGCCTTTAAAAACCAATGAATTTGTAGTGTGAAGGGCAGGTGGATGATTTTTGAAAGTGCAACAGTGCGTTCCAGGGTTGATAGAGAGATTTTACTGAAGTGAGTTAATGTTGAATGTGGGCAGGAGTCAACAAGGTCTCTGAATTTTGTGTTAATCTACTGCCGAAACTCCACTACTTTGTTATAAAAGTAATGAAGAAATTCTTCACATCTCTCAACTGTCTGGCTAAGCATGGGAGCAATCACAGAGTTTATGGTTTTAAAGAGGATTCTGGGATTATGACCCTGTTTGCTGATCAGTTGTGAAAAATATCAGTTCCTTGCTTCTTTGACTGTACACTGATAAGTAGACATCAGATCTTTGACAAAGACACAAAACAACCACAAAGTCATGTAAAACTACTACAAACTGACATAAAACAAAAAGACACAAACTGACTACAAACAACGTGGCTGTGTCTTGCTCTTCTGTCTTGCTGTGTCTTGTGTCTTTTGTGTCTTGCTCCTTTGTAGGAGGGGTGGGGGGCCTTTAACATGCCTGTGAACAGGGGCCCGTTGTCTTGTAATCTGTCCATGGCTGTCGACTATTTGGAGTTACAAAAAGCAGTCATTTATTATTCAAAGTTGTACATTTGGCATTCATTTATTATACTGAATAAACCATGTAACTATTAATAATGTTCATTATTTCCTAGAATCAGGGCTTTTAATTTGAGTCTTGACACATTAACGCTCCCCTTCTTTAAAACTGTGGTAAAGGGATGTGACGGTGCAGCGCTGTGTTGTCTGAACTGGGGTCAGAGCTGGTTTCAGGTGCCAGTCGGTAACCAGTGAGTCACTGCTGTGATCTGGATGCTCGGTATGTGCCTGGGAGTAAGTGGGCCCAGCAAAACCCCAGCCAACAAATCCAACACTGCAATATTTGTGGCATTGGCTGGCTAAAAATAACCCACTGTCGCTTTCTGTCTCTCACACTTGTCCACTCCTTCCTCGCCTTGATCAGCCTTATCTCCCACACTCCTTTCTTTGCCTCTCCAAATCCATTTCTACAGGTCTCCTGTGGCATCGCTGCCTCTTTGCTGTATGCCTCTATTATCTGTCTAATTACATATTCAGCTCCACTTCTACTTGCCCTTCCACTGACTGACATCTATTTGCAATCAAACTCATGGTACATACATCAAATTGAAGGAGCCATCTATTTTATCATCACATTACATCTTTCCTCTCTGTCTCCCTATCTGTCCATAACACATCGAGGCAGAGCTTACTAGTTGAAATCAGGCATTAGGGAATGAGGTGACAGTCTAGAGAGACAGTGGTGAGGTGTATAATTAGTGTCCCGTGGATCTGCTGACACTTTCCAGATTAGGTTCCATATACCAATGTAGGTCTGCCACCTTCCTGACAACACAGCGAGCCCCCTCTGATCATTAAAACTAATGAACACTGATAAGATAGCTTATAGGATTACACATACCATATGTCACACATTTCTGTAACTGCTTCAAAATGACTTCCACAATACCACTTTCCTGTCAACAGATTTCTTTCCCCAAGACTTAACAGCATTTGTGAAATATTCAATAAAATGTTAATATCTGAACAAAACAAGAGAATGTAAAAGTATGACTAAGAGTATGTTGTGTGTGTTTACACTGGAAAAGTGACAAAGTAAACCGTTTTACTGCGTATTGAGAACTGACAGTGTTCATACTTAATTAGCTTGATGTTAAATAAGCCATTTTTACTGTAGTTTTTAGCTACACAAGCGACGTGGCTCTAGGGATGGCAATGTCAGTCTGTTGGTTGGTCCACCACTTTGGTCCAGACTGAAATATCTCAACAACTATTGGAAGGATTGTCATGACATTTTGCACACACATTCATGGTCCCTGTTTGATTAAGCTGACTGACTTTGGTGATCCCCTGACTTTTCCTCTAACACTACCATGACTTGGCATTTGTGGTTTGGAGTCAAATATATTGACAACTATTGGATGGATTGCTGGGAAAACAGATATTCAAAGGTCCCAAGAGGATAAATTGAACTTTTCATCTAGCACCATCGTCTGATCAAAATATACATTTATCCACTACTTTGCCTCTGAAGTTGACAGAAATGTGTATCATGTACTTGTGGCAGAACATCAGATACAGGATGTGCTCATCAAAACATTGTTCTACAGCACCACTAGTGGTCGAAATCCACAGGGTACCTTTAAGTGTTTTAAGTGTTAGGCTTTAGTAATAACACACACATCTGTTCCTCTGTGAAAATTGGGAAGCTAACTCGTCACATGCAAAAAACCTGTAATCAGTGTGAGTGAAAGTACCAACGCGTTGCCCTTGGTGATCTGATCTATCCTCTTATTATATTGTTGTGCCCTGTTTGAGTTTCATCTTAAAATCAACTTCCACCTCTAAGAAACCACTATCTGACTGTTTGACATGCCCTTTTCAGCTATTTTAGTTCTCAGTTCACTCTTTGCCTCCCGCACATGACACAGCTGACTGAAAGGACAAAATTAGGCTTATCTGCAGGGGCTGCAGAGAAAACAGGCAGAAAACATTTGACAGAAGGTCAACCCAACGTCCAGCCTGCCGCAAGCAAAGCTTCACTCTGATCTCAAACTTGTGCGCTGACTTTTGTCTAACTCTTTCTCTCTGTGTCCTTCAAGTTACAAGAAGAGAAACCTTGCCTGTGCGTGGGTGCATGTGTGTTACTGGCTGGAATAATGCATTTTAGAGTAAAAATTACTAAAAGTTAATAAAAGTTGCAGCAGCAGGACGACAAGACATTGTTTGTACTGCAAGAGGTGTAGATCTATAGTAAAGCATATAAAGCTCCAAGGAAACTGCACTTATGCTAGATACACATGTATAGTACTAGACTATTAACCCCAACCGTGTGTAAGCCCTCTCCTCAACTCAGTGTCACTTTTTAGTGTTTTGTTTACCATGACAATGTCTAAAACTGTATCTGTAGTTTGAGAAAGTGTAACTAATGTCATTTATGTTCATATGACATATATAGTATTCAGCTGCAGCAGTAGGCGTATGCCATTTAATGACATGAGCTGCAATGTGAAAAACTGTACGTGTGTACTTGTGCATGAACTGAAATGAAACATGCTGTTCGCTCAATAAAGTCATGCTGTAATGGAGATAGGTGTACTGTAATATGAGGTCATTTGAATTTCCTGTGTAGTTCCGTCGCATTAGGTTTATTGTTGGATACAGCACAGTAATGAATTTCAGAGTCCCTACTCCTGTTTTTCAGATCTTAACAAGGTTATGCCTGAAACGTCCTGTGCTCATGTCGTTTGTGCTTATCCTCAGCAGAGTGTGACTGTAACTGAATACTGCTTGCAAACGTCCTGATGAATGCCTGGGGCTAAATTCCTACATCCAACTGCATCGACTAGAGGTCAGACTCATTCCTGAGTTACACAGCCATGATGCTCACGCATGCACACTATTCCTAGGCACAGAGGAGTGTTTGAAAAATTCAATAGAAGACTAAAGATCAAGATAAGGCACACAAAAGGGTGATAGTCTCTGGATTAAACAAATTCCCAGCAGTAAGGATAATTTAAATGAAGATACAGGCACAACAATTATCTTCATGTAACATCACAGTCTGTCTATAATCCTGCATGAGGAGCATGTGATTAAGCAGGTGAGCGCAACACCAACACCCACCTGTATCTATATCTACATCTTTAAGCATTATAGATTCTATAATGTTGTCTGGTGCCTCAGTACTGCAGCAAATTAAATGCAATTACTCAAAGTGTTTTTATTAAGCAGGGGCATATACAGTACATGTGTAGATTCACCAGTATTAACTACCCTGCCTCTCAGAGCTTTGAAGCATTAACATGGATGTTTTCCTGCATTCAGTTTAAGTCAGCCAATGTTTTGGGGGCATGTATTGCAGAAAACATTGCGCCATTATGTTCCCAAGATTGGAATTTTAATAAGGTGCGTAATAAGGAATCTTTTATTATGAAGTTAATTATTTGTGTACCTTATGTATTCATTCAATCATATTTCTCCCATATTTCCTCCCCATGTAGAATATTTTGCAAAACAACTGTTATGTCATAGACTGTGAAATAATCACATAAAAATAAATCTCTCTTAAATAAAATCTCTCTGAAAAAAGAAAGCCTTAAGCAAAACGTCTCAACCTGTACAAGGTATTAAAGTAAATAACTGTTTGTAAACAGCTTAAACCAAGCCTGCGGCTCTTTCTGCAAACGAAGGCCGAAATGTTAAAATGTGCTTGAGTAAGTTGAGAAAATTGTAGGTTTAAGAGGGCATGAACTTCAGCGTACATATCTAGATTTTTTCACGTCCCGAAGATTGAAATGTCAAATGCCATTAGGATCTAATGAGGGACAAGTGGGACATTATGACCAAGGGCAAAGTTCTGCCTCTATAAAAAGCAGAGCTGAACTATGTCTCATGCACAGAGGGCAATTATAACAGACAGTAGGACTTTACTTCTCTCATACTATGAAATATAATATTGAATTATGTAAAATTCTACTGTCAGGTAGATAGGTAACAATTATAATCTAAATCAGGGTGAGGGTGCGCCATTTTCCAAGCTTTGTCTGATGGGAAGCCCACAGTCTCAGACTTTGAAAACCCCTAAATGCTATTTTTTTTTTTTTTTTGGAATGTCTCTCTTAAGACTTTTTCAGACAGTTTCCAGACAACGGTACATTGTGTTTAGTTAAGGCATTTACTTTATAGTGGAATGTGCCTATACAGTTTCATCACTGCTTAAATGAAAACGTCAGCACTTCTCTTTTTTCAGCAAGTTAGATGAGAAGATCGATATCGCTGTCATGTCTGTACATTAAGTACAAAGATGGAATGGAGCCGGGAGGCGATTAGCCTAGCTTAGCACAGAGAAATCAGTCTTGACGAACAACGTTATCTATCTGTCCAGCACGTCTGTGCAGGGCATCTCCGGCTACAGTTGCCTGGCAACCTCACTGTGAAGACAAGAGTCCAGGAAGTCATTGGTGGTATGGATCTTCTCATCTAACTCTTGGCTAGAAAGTAAATAAGCATATTTCCAAATATGTCAAACTATTCTGTTAAGTACAGAGCATGACCCATGAGGCATTTAGTCTAGCTTAGCATAGCGTCATTTTTGATTAACAGTTTATCCATTTACCCAGCACTTCTCTCCAGATTGCCTTTGGCTAGAGCATTATTTTTTACTTTTCTGTTTGTGTATCAATTAAACAAACAAGCTCAACTTTGCTAATATGTGAACTTTTGGGGTGTTAGGTATATATTTTAGCTAGCTGTTTACACCTGCTTTATGTTAAATTAAGCTAATCGCCTCCTGGCTACAGCTCCGCACTAAAGTACAGACATTTTGACAGATTTGGAAAAAAAAAAAGATAAAGAATAAGCCTATTTTGCATGATGTTGAACTACTCCTTTAAAGCAAATTTAATCAAATTTTTATATTAACAATGGATCATGTGGCTATTTGTATGTGAATGGGGTCACCCATAGAGATAAACTGACAGAGAATTAGCCCCCAACTCTGGAGTTACCCCCAGCTCTACAAAGCATTTTAGCGCCTTTCAGCTCATTGTTTTGGTTTTATGGCCCGCAACTTTACTGTTTTGATTTACTTTCATCAGCTTAATTTTCAGCAGTAGCAGGAAGCTCTTTTCAACAAAAAAGCCTTAAAAAAAAACACCATACGTGGGGGAACTTGCCATTTTCTGCATGTAGGTTGCTTGCTCAGAGGTTGTTGCTGTTGTATTGACGGGGACTTTTAAAACAGTAACACGCAGATATCAGAAGAGGAAGAGAATTCCAACTGAAATAGTCGGCCAATGGAAGGCTTATACCCACAGCCTACTTCCTGTGAGTCAGACTAATGGTAATAGGTGGGGCGGCTGTGGCTCAGGAGGTAGGGCAGGTCGTCCACTGATCACAGGTTATAGTGGTGATTTGATCCCCACCTCATCCTGTCCACATGTCGGAGTGTCAAGAGGGCAAGACACTGAACCCCAAACATTGCTCCTGATGGTTGACCAGCACCCTGCATGGTAGCTCGTTGCCATCGGAGTGTGAGTGTGTGTGTGAATGGGTGAACAAACGGCAATAACCTTGTGAAATGCTTTGTGCCATATAAAGTGTAGCCATTTACCATTTATATAATGTGTCAGTATTTTGTTCCAGCTGGTGAAAACAGCTGGTTTTCACCACTCCAAAGTGGCCAAAAAAATCTGTTATTATGTTATTATTTATATTGCTGGTTACACTGCAGGTTATAGCACATTAAGCAACACCTTATGTTCATATGAAATCATGTACAAGGTCTAGGATAGCGCACAGAGGAAAAAGCTAATCTCTAAATAACATGTTTGATTTATATCACACACAGCTCACACACCAAACTACTTTATGGAAAAAGACAAACAGACAGTGAAGGATTAAGACAAGTTATATGTATGGTTGCTTGAATATGTAAAAGAGGTCAAAGGGACAGCAGATTAAGTTACATCTATTCAGTAAATCCCTTAGCTAAAGTCCTTGGGAGAAAGGACTTGTGTGAGTGTACTGCAGAGGAACACAAGAAAGAGGACATGACACTTTGAGAGAAAGGAGACATAAAAGGAGGACAGGGCTCGTGTACGTGGGCAGTAAAATCAAGAGCCAGGCTTCTTAGATGTGCCCATTTAAACTAAAATGTCGCATTGATTTCTTCCCCCTGCAATTCAAGAGCAACCTCTATGCTTGTCTATGGTAGCATTCACTTTACAAATAAATAGAAATGATGTGTACTATAGGTCAAGGTAATCATAAAAATGTCACATTTATAGAGTGATGATTCATCTGACCGCGACCTGTCATCGGATCACCGACGTAAAGATTAATGAAGTGTCAAAGTACATCACAGGTGGTTGGATCAGTTGCATTTAGGATGAAGAATGTGCTAATTTAGGGCGCCTGCTGAGACATTAAAGACTGCTAGAAAGCGTCAAAGAGAGAGGGAAATGAAGTTCGAGACAGTAAATACAGAATACACATACAGGCAATGGTACGCTTTGTTTTCCCAACAAAACTCCTTCTCCAGGCCAATTTAAAAAAAGCAAATGCACATAATCTGGCTCATTTTCAGGCTCATTTTCTTCTCAATCTCACCGCAGATCAGAGAAATCCTCCAGGCTGTCTGTTGCTAGTAATTCCCTTTCTTTGCATTGGCACAAAGTCACATCTTCTATCCCTCTCAACAGCTTGTCCAATTAATTTACAGTAGCTCACTAAAAAAGAGCAATTGTTTTAGCTTCTCTCATGAAGCAGCAATTAATGAGTTGAGTCCTTCAATATGTTTTGGGAATAGGGGGAGTATTGACATAGTAAATCTTCCACTCTGTGGAAATAAGATTTTCATCAATAAAAAAACATGGGGCATTTATTTAGGTGAACTGAAATGAATTTGCACTATATCAGTATGTGTGATATTGAAAAATAGCATAAAAGGCTTGAGGGAATTGTAAAGTACAGATTATACAATACATAAAAGGAATTATTTAATGAAGAATAAAACTCTCCTTATGGCGTATTTGTCAACTGAGAGTTATGAGCAATTTTCGCTGCAGCAAGCGAAATAGTTTGTGATCTAAACAAAAAGGGGGAGCTTGTCTCCTGAGAAAATGCAGATCCAGTACGCTCGTTTGGCCTGTGCTTTCCCTGTTAATCCAGACAACTGGTTACACTGTAGCACACTGTAGTCAACCAGATGGCTCTGAAACCAAGCAGGATTTCAGAATTGAATATAGAAATACCCTGCTCTCTTTTGTGAGTGGGCATGCCAGTAGGAATGAACTGGTGGCGGTGACAGTCCAGTGTGGGCTCAGCAAAGAAGAGACACAACTGAGCTTCAGGCCACCATGTCCTTTGAAATACAGGTAAGGCTCATTGTTTTAGCTTTGTTTTTTTTTTTAAAGAAGCTGATATTTTCAAACTGATTTTCACTTTGTTTTTATGGCTTCACACATCCAAAAGTTGTTTCTTGCCACATGACGACACTATTCACTGCAGTTTACTCTAAACAAGGTCCTCTTCTGACAAATACAACTCAGAATATGCTTAGAATAATAGAAAGTGAAGAGAAAAATAAGGAGAAAACACAAGCTGCTGATTATACACCAGAGTGCCTCAATGTCATTTAAAAAGCAAATGTGTGTTGTGCTGTTAATTGCATTTTCCAATAAGATTTCCCCCCAGATTGCAGTCTTTTATCTGATTGTCACACATTCCAAGATTCGGAGGGAAAATAAAATCCAAAAATAATGTGTTCTAACAACAAGTTGCATCACCCTGCTAACTTGTATCATCCACCCTGACGAGCTGGCACACAGGTTAAGAGTAGGAAGCAGCACACAATCTCCTGTCACTGCACACAACTCGAGCCCTGTGAGCCTGGGAGGACGAACACAGGGGCAGACCTGTCCACGGCGGATCCTCTGAACCCACAGGCTGTCAGCCAGAGATACTGTACCTGCAGGCCACTGTGGATAACGCTCAATACCCTTCTGTATGGCAAAAAATGATGCACTGATACCCCCCACCCTCCAGCCCCTCCCCCTGATTCCCCCAGCACAGCCAGAGTGACGGAGTTTGTATTCAAGGCACACAGAGGAATTTAACATTCTCACTCAATGGTTAGCCCTCTGGGCCTGGCTTGTGAGGGGCCAAATCAGGATGCTGCGAGTCTGCCCACCAGCATGATGGAAACCATTCAAAGCATTCACACTCACGTGTTTATAAGTGGTAACAGCAGGAAGATTATTGTTCTGATGTGTTGTTCTTCCTGTGGGACATTACAGATAAGAGGAATGTAAGTTCAATTCAAAGTGTCCAGTGTGTTCGCTTTGCTCTCACTGATCACAGTCTGGCCATAGCAAGGCTAAGCTCATTACTTGTCACTGCCTCTCCCACTGGTTGGTGGAGGATATTGGTTTGGCTTCTAGGTGCAAAAGAGTGAATGTCCTCAAGGGCCACAAACCCTATTCTACACAGGGTGCTGCCACATCACAGGCCTTGTGGGGATGTCAGTTCAGGACACTGGACTCCTCAGACTCACAGCAGATTACCTGGGGTACCTAATCTCTCTGGATGGTCAGAGTGCAGTAATATAGGAGCTGCCCCTATCTCCTAGAGACACTGAATTAACTTAGAAATAGAAGTAATTTCAACAAGGCAGCAGTTCCCTTCACTTATAGACTGGTGAGTTTGGCAGATTCGACTCGTTTTATACTCTACTCATGCTTTGAAATCTATTAACTGATAAGGCTACAAGGAGGCAATGAATACACTAAAAAGTGGTTTGGATAAAGCAGTCAGCTATGTTGTGTTGTTCTAAGCGTGTATCTGAGTGTTCTCTAATGTTTCGTCACATCAGTGAAATGCGAAAAGGCAGCAGAGGCCTGGGGAGCAGTAATGGGATAAGAAGAAAAACAAAGGCCCAGGACATTTACCCAGAGGTGTGTTTGAGTCCCGTAGGGCAAGTGGAAAAACTGCACGCTACATCAGACAGGCCTCACTATCAATGGCACGGTACTTAAAGATAATATCTTCCCATCATGCTTAGATCACAGTTATCTAGTGCATCTGTTGTTTGGAGGCAAGTTTGTGCCCTCTTTAGTTATGAATCTATTTTCAATCACTGACATCTTTGTATTGGTTCCAGCTACTCTTAGGAAAATATGCTCTAATTAAAAATATGTTTAAAAAAAAAAAAAAAAAGTATTCATTCATTCTTATGTACTTGTCTTTCATGTTCAACACATTTTGTTTTGCTTTTTCTGGCCAGGTGGGGGCGTGGGATTGATAAGGAGGAAATGGACATTATGCAGGGGCAGATAAGGGGATGACCGGGATATGTCATGTATATTGATGCTTCTTGTCACCTTTTCTGTTAACTTTACATGAAGATAACTACGCTGCTAGATCAATAGATTTAACTCACAGCGACCTTTGCTAATTTCCTCAGGAGACTGTCTGTTCCGAGGTTGTATACCAGTATTTAGAGTGCTCGTCATCTCTGCAGTGTTAGGACCTTACCAGCAGAAAATGTCAAGCGTCAGACCAAACTTAAAACACCAAGACACAACATGGGGAAAAAAACATATTGCACTGTATATGGATTTTTATTGTAGTTTGTAGTAGCTTGAACTTCTTGGTTAGCATAAATAATCTCACTGAAAAGGTTTAATGATGACGTGGCTGCTCTCTTGCCCTCCTATGTATAATTTTCTCACTCCTCCACACAACCGCACACAACCTGAAGAACTGATGGTGGGAAATTCACTACTCCCTAAATACAGTAATAGAGACTCAATAGCTCACTCCATAGTGAGTAGTAGCTGTGGTTTCACACACAGCCTATAAGTGAACTGCAGTGAAAAATTTTTGGGAAAAACACTAAAAAACAAAGAGACTTGTGGCTACTGCAGTAGTGCCAGCCCATAAGGTTTTCTGCAGTGCAACATAAACTTATACACCAAACTCAACTTGAAACTCTACAATACACTAATCCATCAAGTGGCTAAAACAGGTACCACACAATATCCTCTAACACCACCAAACCCAATTCTAAAGTGTACAAACACAATGTACTCCTAGGAAGGAGCTTCAGTAAAGAGATTGTAAAGTGAAAAACCCTGAAGTTAAAGGCTAAAACAGTGAAGGTAAGAGTGAGGGAAAGAAAAAAATTAGCTGTTAGGCTAAAGAAAGAGAGAGAGAAAGAAACAGAGGAGGTAAAATGAGAGGAGGCAGTGATGTGGAGCCGCCTGGAGCAACAGTCAGGCTTTAGAAGTTGAAAGAGGACCCTGCAGTTTCTAGGAAAACAACATCCCAGTTTCAGACAATAATAGGCTCTTTTCTTTATTAAAAATCACATTTATCCTCCTAAAAGTGGAGGGTCTCTCGGGTCCCATATGAAGCACTTAAAATATGCTTA
This sequence comes from Maccullochella peelii, assembly GCA_002120245.1. Classification (NCBI taxonomy): domain Eukaryota; kingdom Metazoa; phylum Chordata; class Actinopteri; order Centrarchiformes; family Percichthyidae; genus Maccullochella; species Maccullochella peelii. The sequence goes on from LKNJ01002668.1 coordinate 36,128, forward strand.
TAATTCATAGCAAACAATGATCAAGTAACTGTAATGAACTTTTTTTTAGCAATTTAATACCAGAAAAGGTGCATTAAAGGATTCCACAATAGAGGGCCAAAGCTGTTGTGTTAGCCTCTGTATCATTAGTTTTCATTGCTCAGTGTATTTTCTTGAGTTTCTTTTATCAGGTCAGTTTGAAAAGCTAAAAACATTTTTTCAGTCCATATTCTAAGCTAAACAGGTTAAAAAAACACTACACTTCCTCATTTAAATTATTAAAGTATTATTAACCAACAACTATAGGTCCTATTAGGCTTTGAAAGTGCTTCTGTGTCTAATGCTTTGCTTGATTCAGCATTCCCGCCATGTCTCCTGTTTCACCAGGAACACCTTGTTTACAAGGCGGAGCAGCGAAAGCAGCACGTCAGCGGCACAACAGCAGCAGTCAGTGTCCACGCTGGATCTGTTCAGCCACAGCACTGCTGGGCACTCAAAGACATGTCAGAGCTCAGAGCCCAGTTTAAAGGCATGTACCTAAATCCATCTGCGTAAGAGGGGAGTAAAGCACGGACCATTATGTGGCTAGTGTAGAAAGCCATGGAAACATGTTCTGAAACATGTCAAGACTCCGGTGATTTAGCATTGCACTTACAAAAAGTTGTATAACTCACAAGAGACAGATTTGAAAAAGAATGGTCAAAATTGAAGCAGCAGGGGCCGGGATATCCTGAATTTAATTACCTAATATTGGTCAAGCTCGAAGAGAACACTGGATCCTACATTTCCCAACTCTTTCATTAGACTACCATCCCCGCCTCCTAAATGCACTCCACACCTCCGGCTTATAATTCAGGCTTTCTGTTAAAATGTGAAATCGCAAGCACAAACTCAGATATTATTATTGTTGCTGAGATCTTATTTTTTAAATTTTTAAACTGAAAAACTCACTCCAGAGCCAAAGAAGACATTACGCAACTGTTTTCACAGGCCCAGTATGATGACTAAACTGAACGTAATGTGTAAAGTATGTTTTACTGCCATTTTCTTACACTTATGAGGTGAAAATCACACAGATTGTCACACTAACAAGAGAAATAAAAACTGTGCCTCATAATCCTACTTGAGTAATAAAAGCAAGCGTCCGGTGGAACACCCTTCGTGGCTTAGCTGCTGTTCCTCACTGCTGTGCCAGCGGGAGTTTTCATTCCACACCACACTTTCATTACGCTATTTTTAATAACAATAATAATAATAAGTATGTTGACTAATGAGAGTCCAGAAAGGCGTTGGAGGTGCTGGCGGAGAGTAGGCAGCACAAACACTCGACAACATGGCGTGGCAGGCAGCCACTTCAGGAATTAATGAGGAGCTGACAACTTTAATGGACTGCCAAGGTTGAAGTGACAAACACACTTGATGCTAGCTTGGTTTAGCTGTCAATCCACTGATGACTTACTGTGTGTGTAACGCTTTATTTTAGAAAAGGGTCACTTGTTTATTTGAAGCATCTCTATTGACGTTGTAACCCTCAACTGACTGAGTTCCTAAACCTGATACACGTGCACACATTTAGATGAGACATATACTGTACATCCATTTCTATCGTAGTCTGTAGTAACTCGAACGTAGCCCGTTCACCGATGCTGGTGGAGGTGATCTACTGGAGAAATTCCAAAACTTTTGCTAAGTATTAGTCATTTCGACCCCAAAACTTGTAAAGAATAGGGTCCAGGTTTAAAAATACTGGAGTTTCCCTTTAATGACATCACATTTTCCCCCCAAAATGTATTTATCTAACGTGCCACCACCCAAATTTCATTTTGCTGCCCTCTTGCTCTCCTATTTATAATTTCTCACAATCACTCCTCCACACAACCTGAAGAACTGATGTTGGGAAATTCACTCATTCACTACTCCCTACATACAGTAATAGAGACTCAATAGTCACACATTTAGACTCACTTGAATGAATGGGAACAGGAGGCCCACAGCAAAGTTGGAAAGCCAGTTTACGGTGCCAGCGATCATGAAGGCGGCAGGTCGGTAGGACTGTTCAAACAGTTCCCCGGTCAGGACGAAGGGGATGCCACCTGACAGAGAAGGGAGAAGACTGTTAGTTGCAGCAAACTGCTGACAGCGAACAGAAACAAACAGCTTTGCTCTCTGAGCATCGTTCTATGCTTACAAACCATGGTTCCAGGTTGACAGGACCCTGATAACAATGTTTTATCTATCTTTTATTGAGTCTGTGCTCACTTTCTCTTTTATCTGTTGGTAGCAATCTCTCAAAAACAAACTCAAAGACAAAAATGTACTCAATAAGGTGGTTGATGTCTGTAGCCAAATAACTGGCACTGTACAGGAAACTCTGCAGGACCTTTACAACAAACAGTTATAGAAGAAAGCAGAATCCATCCAATTTCCAAAGTGCCAATTTCATGGCCACTTTGAAGATACAATCAGCAATTTATTTGACTGAATTGAAATCTTGAATATATCCACATGAGTTTGACTTGTAAAATGAAAATAAATAACTTTGTTAAATAAGAAATAAGTAAAATACATGTGTACTTTACTGCAGAAAAACATCAACTTAACGTACAAAAATTGCATGTAAAAATTTTTTGCCACAAGCCTTAGGTTACAATCTCTGCCGATCATTTTGGAGCGTAAAAATTTAAAATAATAATTTGTTTTAAAAAAATGATTCAATAATTCAGTTTGTAAATAAAGCCATGAGTTATGTTGCTGTGTTTCAATAAGGGCTGACATACCACCACCCCCCTTGTTGAAAGGCTGGACTTCCCCTGGCTTATCCCCAAGTACAATGTGCAACCAACATTTCCAAACCTCCAAGAGCAGATGTTGATATTTGGATGCTTTGGTGGGCAATGACATCAAACTAGGAGGCTGAGATCGAAACAAACTGAACGCAAATGTAAAAGGTAGTAATTCATCCTGACAGATTATTGCAAACTCAGTAGAGAGCACTGGCGGAACAATTCAAAACACAACAGTCTCAATTTAGGAGTAAGGTTAAAGGAAAAATGATGCTGCTGCAGAATTAGTCTGGTTTAGCTTTCTAGTTGATAGACGTATTTTCCATCTTCCCTCCTTCCTCTAAATTTGCACTTGGAAGTTTCCTTTAGTTTACAATAACCTCATTATTTCACAATGCAGAAACACAAGAGTCTGCTAGATAACATTACAGGTTATCTTGTTTGGGTTTGGTGTGTCATATGACACAGAATTCATCAACTTGTGCTTTAGAGACAAGAAAAAGGGGTGTACCATATTCAAGGTCCAAAATGATCCTGGTATCCAAAATGACTGATACAAGCTGCTGAATGTATTGAACAAGTTCTATAACGCTCAGACACAGTTCACAGTTGAGTCTCAAAGCAACAGTAATACGTTGGAAGAGGTTTCTGAGGTTTGAAAGCAATGTGGAGGGAAACTGTGACTGGGTGCTTCTTAATTCAGCGATAATTATCAATGAACACTTTTTTTCCAACACATAGTTTGTACTAATAACTCAATCAGGGGAGCTTTCTGCCCACCCACTAACTGTTTTTAGGCTCAGTCAGCGAACATTGTCCTTAAAAAAAAATGAATGAAACTTTTACATCAGGGACCCTGACTGCTCAACTGCTTATCTGTTCCAAACATTTTCTTTTCCTGTCAATTTTATACCAACACAGCATGAGCAGTAGTTCATGGACACTGATAAGTGATTGATTGTCCCCTTCAAATCATGCTCATTATTTTTAAATTTCGGATATTTTACATCTGTTTAATGATGAAGTTGAAATTAGATTTGTTTTATTCTCTGTCTGTAAGAAAAGCAAAAAGAACAATGCAACACTTTTTAGATTTTGCAGTCTGTAAGTTAAAGATGTTTTAATGGTGTGAAAGAAACACTTTTGGTCAGATGCAATGAGAAAGAGTTTGTATACTATCAACATTGCCATGCAAAGAAAGAAAAATGAATCCCTGTAGAGGGGACGAGGCACATCCTTGTTAAAGGATAATGGCCAACTTGAATGACCTGTGTTGTTTTGTCACTTAATGACACAGTAACACAGGTCTGACTCTGCTTGTGCAGAAAGGAACGCAGTTATACACACAAGACTCATGTAGTAAGGATTTGCAAATGTCTCTGCCCCCTCGATTATGGATGCAAGACGAATGCCACTGTTGAAAATGTAATGGCCGGGGACATTTTCAACCACATTTCATCAGAGTGTAACCATTCAGGCATTCTTTCATGAACCCCTGCTGCAGAGATTATGTGAAGAGCAAGTGAGCCAACCACCTTCTCCAGCGGTGAGGAAAGATGAAGGTGGAAGAGAGGTTTGCGGTGGGCATGTATACAGGATATTGTGCAGCAAAACATGAAGGGGGTCCATGTTGTCATGGAGTATTTGCTTGAATATGTGACTGATGACATTGTGCATTTCAAAGTTTGAATTCACACGTGAACAGCAATATTTTAGAAACGTCGCACTACAACAACAACAAGAAGAAGATAAAGAAATGGAAGAGAGACACAAAAGTCAACATTTTCATTCACAGCCTAGACACTCTCGATAATATTAGAAGTTATGTCTTATCTGGGCTACGTGTTATCTGGCCCTTTCTGAATAAGCTGCAGCCTGACAGAATATTGGTATAGGGGTGTAGATAGTGTTCAGTGTGGGGCAAGGCATGCTGTGAAATGGTGTATATAAGCAATTTCAGGAAGCTGGCTAGCCATGTAGCCACATATCTCACAGTTTTTCCCCACAGTGTTCCTTGCTAAACTGAGATATATTGGCCTTGTTGAGCCTGTTCGGGTACACTACCCTATTGTTAATGGTGCACATGACTTAAGACATTAGTTCTGTAACATTATGTACTGTAGGCTGTGGGTCTGTCTTTTACCAACTGAAAATCGCACAAAAACACCAACAGAGGTTACTGAATTACACACTGTATACTTTTAATTCTGTGGATGTTGCACTTTATCCACACAGCAAGTTATTTGTCGTCACATAATTGCCTCTGAGAGACAGTTAAAGAGCTACAAACCACAGGATCATTTCCATTTAGAGACAAATAAAAGGAGGTATGGCTCACATTAGCACTCAGCATCCTCTTTGATTTAATTTCTTGTGATAATAAACCATCTCATTATTTGAATAAGATGCCTTGCTGTTTAGCAAATGTGAGCAGCTGATTACAAGTGACTGTGTGTGTGTGTGTGTATGTGTGTGTCCATACATGCACAGAGTTGGCCAGATTGCACACAGCAATCATGTTGCATGTTAAAGAACAATCACCTGCCAAAACGTTTAAATTAAATTAATGGTCACCAACAAGATTTGCAGGCACCCTGGTTCCCCTGAAATTACCTCCATACTGAGGAGGATAAATGTGGAAACAAGTTGTGTCCACGCATGCATTTTTAGGTTGTTTCTGAAAAGGGATCAGAGAGAATGTTTTCTCCTCTTAACTTAACAGCACCTGATGGTGTGTGAGCAGGATTACAGTACTTGATAGTTCTGGAGAAGCTCAGTTTTCCATGTCCACACTAAGGCCCCCTTTACACCTGGTATTAATAAACATTCTCATTATCTCAATTCTGCTTGCATTGTGATATGCAAATTAGTTAGGCAGGACTGATGGACTTTGCAACAAACATAGTGCCTCCCAGGTCAAGGGAAGCAAGGCTATGGACCAGGGAAGCCAGCTACTGCTACCACTTTTGCTGGGATTGCTTGAGGTAGCAGGAAGAGGCTGAGTTAGGTGACTTTTCAACTTTCTGGGCAGATTCTTTTCTTAAGACTGTGGTCTGGACCACCTCCAGATGTGGTCTACTTAATCCAATCACATATCGAGGATGACACGTGCATTGACGCCTTGTAACATGCGTTTTTCCTTATCTAGACAGGCTATCCAGATATAGATCGCATGTTAATGCCATGCATAAATGCGGTCCAAATCTTGAGGCCTGAATGTTCAGATTCATCCACTGACAGAGTTTTTGAAAAGCTCAGTCTTTTGAATGTAAACAACGGGCAGCTTAGTGTGGAGAAAAAGAAGATATAGAGAAAAAGGTTTTCAGTTTTAGCTGGCTTAGTCTGAGCGTACCCAATGTATTTAAAAGTCATTGCTTTGTTGCTTCCCTGGAAGACACATAAAATCCCTCGCACTATGAAGACATACTGCACTGCACAAAAGTTTTGAACAGTTGATGTATTCCTCTCATTTTGTCACCAAAATAAATCTGTAGCAAACTTTGAAGGCCAGCTGCAGTTGTCATTGACACAGTACAGCTCTGATGGTCATTTTTTACATTGTGTGCATCAAATACATACACTACAGCTAAATACAAAACTACATGTCAAGTGGGATCACAAAGTGCGTTGGCTGTGAGGTTATTAGTAGGTGCAACCTGCTTCTCTCGGCTGTTAGGAATCCCTCTAACAAAGGAAACGCAGCTTCAATCAATAGAAATGTAATACATTTCTAATGACAAGAGCAGGACAAGCCAGCAACAGGAAACATGAGGAATAGATCTTTTTTCTTGCTGCAGTCACAACAACACTGATCTCAGTTCTGCCAGGAAAGGACAAATCTGCTTCACACACCATGCAGGGAGGGTGGAGCGGCATGGGCATTCTGTTTATGTGTGTTTGTGTGTGTGTGTGTGTGTTTGGTTTGGATGTGCTTCGAGCTAATCCGCTCACTACAAAATAGTGTTTTCTAGGGAGTTTGGGAGTGTGTGTGTGTGTGTGTGTGTGTGTGTGTGTGTGTGTGTTTGTGTGTGTGAGGAGGGAGAAGAGAAAAAGGTGAGGTGAAAAATTATGGTTTGAGAAATGCTCAGCAACCTACATTTGTAACTGAAGTGTTATTTTATAGTTAACGCTGATAAATCAAGCCTCTGTTAGCTCTAAAAATCAATGTTAGCTGCACACTGTATTTGTCATATTTCACTCAATTTTGATCATAACGTTGTTATGGTATTTCCAGCCTTACCTGAGTTGAGGGGGGCTAATTGAGTGCACTTGTTGCCACGGCATGTTCCACGTCAAGCCAAATATATCTTCATAGCCTTTCATTGCAGTTTGAGTCTCAGGAGGCTGAGGAGGTTGAGCCCAGGGACTGTACGCTAATTAATCCACGTATGTTATTTGGCCAGCATGTGTTTGTGGCTGGCCTCAGAGGAGACAGCATGTTTTGGAACAAGGGGGAATGAAAGTATGCAAGGTTCCCTTCCAGCCAAACAGCAGCTCACTGATTAGTGTACATTCAAGCACAGAGGAAACAACTAATTAAACGAGTAGCCTGCTTTGTTACAACACCTCCTTATTACACTGAAGATCCACCATCTCCTACATGCTGTAGGAAGCCCTCAATAAAATTTCAAAGGCCTACTAGAATTTTTACCTAAATATGTGACTACCTGTTCTACAAACCATACATCTTAAAGACCTATAAATGACGCTGTGTATCTATTTCTATTCCTATTTGTATTGAAGATTAATTTCCACCAACATGCGTGAAACTGCTGGAGGGATTTACACATATCAGAGTCAAACTGGCTCATGTATCACGCATCAAAACAGCTGGAAATGTTCAGATTTGCTAAAACAGTTCACCTGGCAATCAATATTGGAAGCCTCTTTGATAATCAGTTCAAAGTGAGAGTTACCAATCCTGGTCCTCTGGAACTTTTATGGCTCTCATTCTAGCCATCAAATCAGTAATAATTAACAAGCATAATTAATTAGCTGTATTTCACCATCAGATATGATATAAGCGGATCATTAGTTTTCTGGGGTATGAGGACCAGAAATGGATTAAAGGACGACGTTACTAATGACTATTTGGTGAACAGATAATTATTGGTGGAGGCAGATTTAAAAGCCCAATTAGAGAAGATCTAAACCACCATCAGCAGCCCCAAATGACATAATAGCACAAAGCTGATCAGACAGAAATTACACGACAATTCTTTTTGGTTTGGATTTGTGACAAGAGCTAGTGCACTGCCTTCTGTTTCAGCATGACCTCCCGAGACGTCACATTTTCGGAAGGGTCGGCCACACTCCACCAGTTGTGCCTCAGGCAGAGAGCCGCAGATGACAGGACAGCAGTGAGAAGGCAGCACCAGAGGCCACTGTTTGTTTCACTCGCAATTGGTTCTGACAGGGGTTTTAACCAGCTCATCTGTATAGTTTATCAGTGAACCAGCAAACACTGCATGGCTGAGAGAAGGGTAGGATTATAAACCACATTTGTAATACCCTACAAACCCATGCATACATAAACAAACACTACAATACCCCAGGATTTATGGCACAGGTCTGATGATACTGTAATGCACAGACCACCTGCGGGGATAAAAATACAGCCAAGCAGAATACTCACTTTTCATTTTTATGCGACAAAGTGTGATAAGCAGAACGCTATCTGAACTGTTACACACTGACAATGATGAGAGCAGGGAACATAAAATTCGAGAAATGGTGTTGACAGGTCAGGTTTGATAGCAAAATATTAGGGCGTTGCTGCTCTCACCACACTTGATTTCAGCAGATAAATAATGTCATTACAGCAGATCAGCCTCTACTGAATCAGCACTCTATGTACACAGAATGATAAATCATCCTCAGACAAATATATATATAGCAAAGCTGCACAGGTCTGGTAGACAAATCATGTGTTTGCTTTAGAGAAACGTATACAACATCAGCTAGTTCTCACAAATGTAATAAATGTAAGCTCATTATCCATACAATCTGTAACTATACTAACATCCAACTACAAAAAAATAAAAATCTGGATGATTTAAAATGTATTTATTGTATTGGTAAAACTATTTGATGTGTGTTAAGTGAAAGTTTGAATGATTTATCACATTGCTCAAGTGTTTTAGCCATGCTAGCAGCATGGCTCTAGGGAAGGCAATGTCTGTCTGTCTGTTGGTTGAACAGTTGGTCAGTCCACCACTGTGATCTAGACTGAAATATCTATAACTACTTGACGGATTTTGAAGACATTTTGTGCACACATTCATGGTCCTCAGAGGATGATTTACTTACTTACTTTGGTGATCATGAGACTTTTCCTCTAGCGCCGCCAGTAGGTTGACATTTTATGCTTTTAGTGAAATATCTTGACAACTACTGGATTAATTGCCATGGCATTTGGTACAGATATTCATGGTGCCCAGAGGATGATTTGTAATAATTTTGGTGATCAGATTGAAATTTCTATTTGTCCAGTACTTTGGTTTATGACCAAATACCAGTGTTTAGTGCTAATTAACGTGCTAAACTAGGATGGTAAACATTATGCCTGCTGAACATCAGCATGTTAGCATTGTCATTGTGCAGCCTCAGAGAGCTGCTAGCATGGCTGTAGACTTTTTCTTGTTAGCCAGAAGGCTTATTGTTTTCATTGTCTTTCTTTTCAACATGCATCTTGGCTCAGACATGGAGAATGGAAGAACATTTTTAGCCCATTTAAATCTGTTTCTAAAAATATATTTCCTATGTATACACAAAATCACAGACAAATGATCACAAACCTATTATCATGACAAAGTTATTAGCGTAGTCCATGACACCAACACGAGATTGGTTTTGTGTAGGAGTCAATCACTGTGCTTAGAAATGAGGAGTTGTAATATACTTTTTATTTGCCAAAGGCAAAAAGGTACTATTCCTACACAAAATGCTAAGACTTTGAGGAAGATCCCATGTAATTCATGATGTACCCGACGTAATCTGGCAGAGACAAAAACTGGCAGTTCTCTCACAGAGGCTAAACAACAACACTTAAAACTTCACAGCTGCTGAATCACCCAATTCAACCTGTTTTTTCTAAGGCATGTCTGACATGTCAGAAGGCAAGAGGCCTGTGGCAGAAACCTGCAGGGAGTTGAGCTCACATTCCGCCCACCCACATCAGAAAAACACTGGCTGAAGAAAAACACTGCAGCATGATCTCTAGGTCCTCATTTGCTCTCTCAGCTTGGAGTATAGATTGCAGATGGAAACTGGAGGAGAGAGTTGTTGCCGTGTTTACCAGGAGAGAGCAGAGACTGATTAGAAACAATATTACATGGCAGTCCGTGGAGACATGAAACATGATGACTAATCACGCTGGTTGTTTCACCTGCTGATGGTCATTTGGGCTGTGGGATAAAAAGAGCAGCCTTGACAATTCTGTCAGCAACAACCATGAATGTGGAGTTAACTGTGAAGGGAGGCAGGAAGGCCAGGACTAAAATCCAGTGACAGTAAGACCAAGGTTGCCTGGGGATGGGCGCAGGAAGTCGGAAGGATATTGTTTGGAGGACTTATGTTGAATACATGTGGAGCTTGCAGTGACAAGGGAATAAATGTCTCAGATGCGTCCTCCACTATAAATGAGTGTAGAGGTTCAGGGTTACTCACAATTGGGCAATGATAAAAGTGCACATTAATTCTTGAAAATGCCTGTTGAGCCTTTGCACTCTGTGTGAAACATCCCTCTTCCTAGTAAGAGCATTGATGCAGCTGAAATTAATTTGAGGTAGACGTTTGCAAAACCCAACTTGTTAAAAGAGGTCGACCAGGGCCACTACAGCTGTCTAGACATGTAAAAGGATCCATGCTGACACTGATGCTTAACAGTAGGGATCCCAGGAAGGAGATGTGAGAAGCCCGAAACAAACACATACAGCACAAGAAGAGCAATAACCACACATGCCGAGTATGTTGCTGGGAGTGTGAAAAAATGTAATTTAGATTGACAGAAACACATCTTTTAAGAATCTCTTGGAAGGTGCTATTCATCAAAGCCTAAAAGAAAATAAATGAGGCCAAATGGCATCACCAAGTACTATTATGCCATTTTTTACAGGCACAGTTTAACCTGCTTAAATTGCACCATGCCGTGAACACATACTGTGGCCTCACACCAGGAGATCATTGTGCAAATCTGTACTGTTGTGGTTTGATAGCAGGGCAGACCAGGGGCGTTCCTTTTGGCTGTTCTACAAATGCAGATGCGCGTGCACATCCCTTTACGTGGTGAAAGCCTGATTCAGTGGAAGAAAATCCTGCCGAAAATCCTGCTACTTGTAATAAATTTACCGATACGCCCTTTGCCTAACGGCATATAGTACAAAACACGTGTGAACACGTCCCGGCTCAGCACAAAGCTTCGGGCTCATTATGTTCGATGCCATGACGCTCACATCAAAGAGTGGCAAAGAGGCACGATGACAAACAGAAGGGAATAGTTGAGGGGGGACAGTGGTGTGTGTGTGTGTGTGTGTGTGTGTGTGTGTGTGTGTGTGTGTGTGTGTGGTGTAGCCTCTCACGTCGTTGCAGCTGCCTCTGAAGCCTGGGGCGCTCTGCCCTGCGGCCGCAAAGCGCTGGAGGGGCGGTGAGAGGGACCGGGGTCTTGGTGAGGCTCACGCCATGGAGAGTGAGTCATACGAGGCATGAGGTTTCGCAGGGCTTAGCGGAGTGATACGAGGCAGCAGAGAGAGAGACGGAATGATTTTGCATAGGTTTGCACAGGTTTTGCCTACCGCAGCTTTAATGCTCTTCTCAAATATACACAAGGTTGTATCCGTGTAGTCTGGTGATACAATGGCAATAGGTGAGCATGGTTAGGAGATTATGGTTCGTGACTGTGATGTTGTGTGAAAGCTGATAGTCAATACAAGGGCAGAGCCCTAACTCTTTCTTTCCCACAAAAGAAAAACCTGCTCCAGCTGGTAAAGTAGAGTGAGGGATTAAGTGTACTCTTCCATAGCGAATGTTTCAGGACCCCAAGGAGGACGAATCCTTCCCTGTGGAGGACAGGCTCCTGACAGAAAATCAATGTCACAGTTGTACAGTATATAACTTTGTTTCCTGCTTTTTAGTAAACACCTCTCGGGGGTCTGTGTACACGGAGGGAAGTCAGTCTCACAGGAGACATCAGCCTTGGGAAGCACAGTAATATTTGTGGGGGAAACTAGCCAACAAATGACAACAATCAGGACGCAGGCCATTTATATGTGGGATGCAATCAAACCAGAGGCACATGGTATTGGAAATTTATTTGGAACATAAATTTGTGATTATGATTTATGTTTTTATGCTAAATGTCACTTGATGTAAGTTTTCGCTCATAAGTCTACATAACAGAATATTCAAACCACAAGACAGGAATATTAAGTAGTAGCAACTGCATATCTGTGCACTACAAATATAAGATAAATAAGAAGACATTAACCAAATGAGGTGGTAAACAGGAAGATGATTAGAGCCACCAAACATGTGAATACACACCCACACACAAATAAATTCAGGTGTTCAGAGACCATTTTGCTCTCACAAACTCGTAATCCATCAGCCTTTACTTCCTTCCTTCATTTCTTTTCTGCTCTTCTAATTAAATCTTGTTCTAATACTGGCTGCCACACATCATTAAGTTTCACCTTGGCTTGAGCTCAGCCCGCAGAGTGTCTCCTCTCATCACTTTTGTCCCTGTATATTTTGCTTGTGGCCCCTAAAAAGCAGCAGATGCCACTCTTGTCAGAAAGTGTTCACATCTCACCCCCGGTATCATTACCTGCTAACTCTCACAATAGGGAGTCTGGCTGCCCGACGTGTGTTTATTTCCACACTCCCAGGTGAAAGGTGATTCATCTTGTTCAGTGGTCTTCTGTCTTATCCTCTATGACCTGTCTGTCAGCATTTTGTAACCACCTCTCTGTCTTTCTTTCAACTATGGTCTTTTCTTTTCCCAGGAGAAGTGAGTGAATACACCATCCAACTATGACGAGACCATGGGATCTGAAAAATCCATAGCTCTCCAGCAAAAATTCACTAGTTCAAAGGGGGAAACTCAAAATTGTTTAGTGTGCATTGCAGATGAACTACAGAGAGCTCAGAGTGTTTCATATAATGGGTGTATCCTAACTTTCTGTTATAAATGCACGCACAAGCAGTTAACAAAATTGTAGTAAAAACAGTAATACCATTTAGATTTACACCAGCTCACAGTCAGAACTTGAGAGGTGCATATTTGATCCAACTAATTACTGGAACATTTTTATTACATCTACAACACTGATTATAATGTGACACAACAGCTGTGATTTCATTATTGTCCCTCAAAGCTCCAATAACATGCATATAAAAACATTTCCCACCACCATGATTAGAAAAACAAGATTCAACAGATGGATGATACTTGGCGTGGTGGCCAAATGTGGCTCCAGTTTCATTTTACAGGCCTGAGTGTTGTAAAACAGTGGTGCAACTCCTTTCCAAAAGAAGACAGTATAGATGCCACAGTATAGTGTTACAAGCTGATAGTTGACTGCAGTGTGTGTATTGCCACTAACCCTGTGGCTTATCGTTTAGTAGAAGTTATACAGTATATGTTTTGTGCTGGTGGGCCATATTCTGTCTTGGTCTTTCACCGTTGTCACATTAGTTGTTTTTTATTCATAAGAAAGCTTTCCCAAAGCAAGAATGTAATATAACTTTGTCTTTAAAGAAGAAATAACAAAAGGTTCAGGTCTCGGTTTTAGGCCCGTGCAGAACTTTAATTCTTTGTCATTTTCCTAGGAGTCACTCTGAGATGATTTGCCATTTGGCATTTAAAAAATCTGCATACAAATGAGTGAAATACTAAAAATGCTGTTACTGGATGCTCAGTGTTATAATCATTATCAACATTACTTTTGCACCACTGCAGTTCTACATGAAGAGAAGACAAATGTACTACGCTACTGTCCACTATGGAAGAAGTATTCAGATCCTATACTTATAGTACCACCACAGTTTAAAAACACTCTATTACAAGTAAAAGTCCTGCTTTAAAAACCTTAGGGTTCAGTGTCTTGCCCAAGGACACTGTGACATGTGGACGGGAGGAGCCGGGGATGGAACCACCAACCCTGTTTTTAATTAGCAAGAGTGAACTGGTAATGTAGCGTGAATCAGAAGTATCGGTGCGATAGGTACCTGCAGTTTACGTAATATGCCTCGTGTGCTGATTTAGAACGATAATTCAAGTGCTGACAAGAACTGAGGTGTCCTGACACCTGACACAAAAACAAGTATTTTCCAAGTATTGGCCACGATATAAGCAACTGTGAATGCATTCATCCTTTTATTAAAACACTTCATGTTTATTTACAGTCTTTCTGCAGTATAATCAGAAAGTGGCAAAAACATTTCTTAATGCAGCTTTTAGGGCTCATTGTAAATGCTCAACATGGCATATCCTTTACTGTTTGGTGATTGAGACGCTTGAATAAGCTGCTTCTTGAATCAATTAACTGTCAGAAACTATTTTAAAGTATTTTATTTAAAACATGGGAACGAATATGTTGATGGAAAAATGTATTAAGAAAAAAAAGAAGAAGAAAAAAAAAAACTAAGCCAGGGCAGCATTTGTATCTCATGATCTGGCTGTGAACGGTGCAGACCAAGCCATTTCGTTTTGTTCACGTACAATTTTCATTAGGACAATGAAGAGTTCAGTGTGAGTTGACAGGAAACAACAATTATTTCCCTATTATGACTGATCATGACTGATGTGTATCTATAGGGACTTCTCACCATATGTGCACAAAAGAATATAATTTTATTTTATCTCACAAATAAAATTCAGACACACCAGGTGGGCTTATTTTTTGCTACTCAAGTAAGCATAAATTATTATTATTATTATTATTATATACTGTATATACTGTATATATACAACGTTTACTGATATCTAAGAGATATGAACTGAAATTGAGAACAGAGCATTGTGTGTGTTGTTGAGCCTCCTATAGAGGAGGGCAGGGCAAAATAGCTGTTCAGCAGTGCAAATATGCTTCTCTTTGTCCTGATTATCTGAGACTTAACGATACTCGTTGGAGCTTCATCTAGGACATCTAGTCCCTAGGTGAGATCTGAAAATTATGACACAACAAATTTTGATTATCCATAGGAAATGGGGTTTGGACATTTGTTTAAAGTTAAAAACAGCCACAGCTTCACAAATAATCTGGCTGTACAAAACCTGAGATATGTGTGAAACAGGTCATTACTGTGTAGAAAAGGCACAGAAAGTCAGTTACTGTTAGGTCTCAGTGTGTCGGAAGATTTCAGTAATTAATGAAGGTACCAACTGAGTGAGCTTTGCGTAAATTTACGCACTGTATATCAAAAGACTACACTACAGAAGATGTAACGCACATATTCCTGCTGCTGATTTAAATGAAAAAGAATGTATACAGTCTTACAACAGGTGTGAGTGTCATTACAGGCTGATAAGAGGAAATACTGGCAAAACTCAACTTTATTAAGGATTTATTAATGTTTTTCTGAAATTCCACAGGAACACTTTAGGTTCTTTAGGGATCGATGCTGTCATCTGCTCAAAGAGAAAAAAGTTTAATCTAACAACACTTTCTTTTTTGGCTGTGAGGGGACTTTGATTTCCACTTCCATTGATCCCTCACCCTTGTTTTCTTCCTGAAGAACAGAAGGGCGCCCTTTTTTTTAGATCACAAATTTTGTCTCTATTGGACTCACTGAAGGGAAGACATCAAGGCAGTGAGACAAAGGAGAAAAAATGAGGAGGAGGAGAGATGAGTTTGTAACGTACACAAAGTGAGGGAGAGTATGGGCGTTTGTATTGCTTATTTCTCAGTGGTATATGTACTATGAAATATAACAGAAAAACTGCACAAGCTTCCCCAAGTTACACAACAAACCCACCAAAATAACAATACACAGACTTAGGTGTTAGGTTTGATGGGTATCAACATGGGTGCGAAATGTTTATTTCCATCCTAGGCAACAGTCTACAGTACCCTCTGTTTTACATGATAAGTGCGTCGCCAGGATTAATTAATATGACTTCTCAGCTGTGAAATGAGCACACACCAATTACACATCATGATCAGATGTGACAGTACGGTACCTTGATGAAAGAGGGCTACTGTGCCGAGTATCTGTGCTGTTACCGTTCTCCACACTAGATGTGCAGGAGAAAACTCTGGCCGAACACACTCTCACACATACAGACACACAAACACTCGTGCGTGTTTATTACATGTCACACTGTGTGAGATGGATCTGATAAAATCTTGCTGGCAATCTGTATCAGATTGTAAGATATATACTTTTTTGTGGGATGAATGTGTGTTGAATCGTAGCCCTACGATGTAAATTGAAAATGGAGCGACGCAGTCAACTGCACTGCTATGACGTACCTCACTCTCCACAACCATCTACCAAACACACCCTCCCAATTTGGCGGTTTATTTAAACTGCAAAATTTCTCATCTCTCCCTCTGCCTGTCAATGCCACTGCTGCCCTGCATCAGCTGCCTGTTCTGTCTAGACGTGGGTTGTAGCAGCAGTCAAAATGCACAAATTTGGTCCTACAGTTGCTGCCCCCCTTGGCTGTTTTAATGCTGGGCTGTTTTCAGTGTAAAGGTCCGCTTAGGGAGAAAAACAAAACATGCAAATGGTGTCCACAAACGAAGCACAAGGGTGCCACTGCAACTGCGACTGCGCCACTGCTGTCATCGACCATAAAGTATGATGTAGCTGCACCAAATGTTGAGTGAGACACAAGCCAAGAATACTGTTGAAAATGAGCACCCACCTTCAAAATCTCACGGACAAAACGACACCAAAGAAAGAAAAGGAGAACTTTAGCTTCTCAATAGTTCAAGTAAAACTGAACATATGGAAAGAGTTCACGCTGCAGGTGTTTGTCAGCACATCTTTGCTGTGAAAGACATCAAATTAAAGCAGTTTGATTTAAAATGGCCACACACTAAACAGTATGTCACAGCCACTTAAAGAAACGCAAGCACCATGAGGAAAAGCTGCTGGTCCCAAACTAATGAACACATCAGCACATCTCTGGGAAGTGTCGGTCTCTGATGTCCCACATGGGAACAGTGACAACCTGCTCAGTGTTGACACTATTTACTTATCGACAGGATGGAAGGAGCAGCCCTCTGAGGGCTGGAAGTTAACCAGTAGGAAAATATTTCTCCCCATCTCACTTTTCAGGAAGTTAATATTTATTGACTTGCCTCTGTCAGTGTGAGTCCTTATACACCGACAGCTCCACCTGTTATAATGTATACAGTGCTTATCAAAATGCCAGCTGTCATCCCATTCTCCGTGCAGAATGCAGAAACAGAGCACATGCATCTGGTCTGGTTAGTTTGCTTGTTAAGGCTGGTATATATTAGTTTTCATATATACTGTAGGCACCAGCATTACGAGGGTTGTGAAACGGCTCGGGGAGAGTTGTTTTCTCTGGTTTGACAAGGTGGCAAAATCTGACACACTCGACAGGAGAGCCAGAAAGAGAGAATCAACAATTTCCAGTTAATGAGATGACAGTGTCGGCCCGCTGGAAGAAGAAGAAGAAAAAAAAGAGAGGAATCTTTTAATTATAATAGTTCAAATCAAAAACTCTGTTGATTTCTTTGTTTTAAATGGCAACTTCGCCCATGGGCTAAACTAAGGTCTAAATGTCAGCTTTTAAAACAATACTGTGTAAGAACTTTGGAAACCACATTTTTGATCCATGGAAAGCCAGAAAATGGAAATTCAGGGATGGAACTATTCTGCAACTATAATGTAACTATTTCCATGCCCTAACAGTCCAAAGTATGATCTCCATACCATTTGTTCGGCTGTCTCTATGGTGACAGCCGAACAAATGCTCAGCTTCAGGAACCTAAATGACTCCCTGTTACAGCCTCCAGCAGTGAAAGGCCCCAATTAACCATGACTAGATAGTATGTGCACCATAGGTCCTCCCCACTGGTGTTTGGCAGAAAAGTGGATTCGCCTGAGCTGGCCACAGTTAGACTTGTCTGACTCAAACCATCCGAAAATCTGTATACCTGTGAAAAATGTGCAAACCATTTCTCACCTGGAGCTCCAGCAGATGCTCGTGCCAGTTAAAAGTCTACAGGTGGCGACTGTTTGAGCATCACTCGGAGGGTTTATGTGCTTCTTTATACTGTATTTTAAGCTAAATGCACACGTGTTGGGTGAAACATATCCCACATTGTTAAACACTATTTGATTGTGTATAATAAGACTGTATTATTTTATCTTTATAGAGACCAAAACCAACAATTAAAGTGTAGCTACACCCTCAAATTCAGCTAGAACCCTCTCTCCCAGCAAATTTAAAAAAAAAATGCAACTAGTGAGGGAACATCAACTGTAGGAGGCCTCGTGGCTACGTAGTGTGTGGGTCAGGGGACATGGGGGAGACTGACTGACACTGATTAGAGTCTTTTTTTATACAAATTTCATGACTTAGACTAGTCCCAACCGGTCGACTCTATGTCAGCATTGGCCTCGCAGGTTCAGGGCTGATTTGAAACAGTAGATGGTGTGTTGAGCCATTTTCAACCCATGACATGCTGATTTTTATAAATTTAGTAAGAAATGATTGCGAAGAATTTAATTTTGTGAGTGTGGAAAATGGACTCTATACAAACGTATGATTTGTGGTTGAAAGAAATGGCAAACACATCTGGAGAGACTGAGATTTTAGAATGAAGACAGAGGAGATGTGTCCGATAGGATTTGGGACCCTGTACTGAATTTAATTGTGACTGTGGTTATTGTTATTACCAAGGATGTGCTGTGTCTGTTTGTGTTTTCTTTTTTCTTATTTGTTTGCATTTCTGCTTTCAAAAAATAACACTTTTTTTTTTTTTAAATTGGTAAGAAATGTCACCAGAAAGAAATGTGTTTCATCACAGTACAGTCATATCATTGAGTTTACAGCTCAAAAAACAAACTTAAGTGTGCAGTACCTCTTGAATCGATCACATCAAGTATTGCTGTATAGCCTTAAATAAAATATGCCTCCGGGCAGTGGACCCAAAGTCATCTATAAACCTTTAAAAAAAAAAACATTAAAGAGTTTTTTTTCTTTTGGGTGCCACGGTGAATATAGCTGGTGTGTTATTCTGAAACAACACTGTGACTGCATTATAATGAAGGAAAATGCCACCCAATGCATGATGCGGCTTTGATGTGTTTTTTTATTTTTTTTACTGATTTATAATTGCTATATTGTTATATAAACAGTGGACTTTTATTGCACAGAGAAATAAACTGCACATACAATACCTGTTAATAGGATACATTTATTGTTAGTTTTGTCTTTTCACCGGATTTGTTGATAATAAAAATAACACAGCTTGATCCTTTGTGTTTTTAATAGTTGACCCTATGATACATGGATTTTATGAGGCCGCCATAATTTGTTGCAGTGGTGCCATGGAGATGCATGCTGTGCTGGATTTTATAGGGTTTACTCACACTTTGAATCCAACTAAACAGTATCTCAAATAGCACGCAGCTCAGTTAATTAGAAACTGCAGCCTGTAATTCAAAACATCTGTCGCATTGGGAAAGTTCTGCCGTTTTACAAGTTTTACAAATTTTCCATTTCGCCTTACATCTTGTTGCACTTTACTCCACTATTATCCAAATCAGTTTGCTAGTCTGCTTCATAACAGCTCCACCATCTGAATAGTTTGTCCACATTCCCCATGTTTGGCATCATCCATCATCAAGATACAGGTGTGACAGCCTGCGATAATACCCTCAGGTGCAGAGGCCTTTAACAGAGCTCATCCTGCCTGAGGTATTTTTTAACCTCATCCCACAAAGGTTACATATGATTTTGAAGATAAATTAAACGCCGCATGCAGCGAAATAAGGTAATAATGATGTGGCCATAGATGTGTGTTGAGAGCATGTAAAGATAATAACATATCAGATATGTGCAAATTTCAAAATGTGTAGGGTTCTGACATGAAGGCATGTATCATGAAAGTAGTTGTGTGTGGGTTCATTGTGTACATTGAACATTCACAGAGAAAGGGGAAAATATTCTGTACACTCCTGGCCCAATCTACGTACGGGTCTTTATATGTAAAAATACATGCAACTGAAATTACTAAGAGAAAATAACTTGAACGTTTTCCCGTGAATCGAATCGCTCATATGTGTAAAATATAAACTCTGTCCTTTACTGCATGTGGCTCTACATTGAGTGAGGGGAGTATACAAAGAGAATAGTAATATCTAGACATTGATCATTTAAAGTGAAGATTTTATTAATAAATCAATGATGGAGTGGGGTACTGGAGTGGAGTATAAACACACAAACTGGCACATTACTGTTTAGTAGTCATCTTAATGCCAAAGCCGATAAAGTCCATTCAAAACACAGCCAGGTCAGTGGAAGCTCCTGTATATTCCTGCATTAAAATCAAGCATAAGTTCTGTGGTATCAAACCTAAACACAAGCTGGTGCATTTTAGCAACAGGCAACCCAAAACAACTTCCCAATCTCTGCTGCAGACCTGACAGCTACAAAGCGCAACAACTTGCAGTAAATTATGCTTTTCAGCATCGAGATTTTAATCTAACCTGTTTCACTCTAGCCTATAATCATCTCAGTAGGTGACAAAGCGACCGGTGACAAGTCCAAAGTTGTCCAGTACGCCCGCCAAATTGTGTTAGAGGAGAAACAATTAAACATTGGTTTTGCTCTTCAAAGAGAGACACCGAGAAGAAATTAAAACTGGAACATTGCTACCAGGGAAACTGATAAAAACCCACTATCTTGATGATAAACCTCATTTACCTCCACAGGACAAAACGAAAAAAGGTTAATGAAAGCAGCTCTCAAGTGGGTCATAATGAATAATATACAGTGGAAAACACTGCATTCAGAGCAGACCAGCCTCTGCATTGCAAAGATAAAATATAGGAAATTTGTAACCACAGACTATACAATGCGTCACATACTACTGCTAGCAGTACACCCCATACACCTGCACACAAACAGTGTATTTATCCGTGTAAGCATCATGTAAAAGGAATGCTAAATATGTCACTTCCTGCCACAACAAGAGAGACAACCAGTAGGACAGATCTAGACAGATAGACATTTATAAATACACTTGTACTTGTACCATGTCCTTTGTTTTTTGTTTTGTTTGTTTTTGTTTTTATGTTGTTATAGACTAATGGATGTCTTGTATTATCCCTACCAATGCTAACTTGATTACTTATAT